>CM034354.1:105608014-105812987 GCA_019925275.1 Mytilus edulis | reverse complement strand
AGCTCTTAAGTAGTTCAAAAAATCTTTTTTTTTAACAGGGCATACACATCAGAATTTGTAGTTTTATAATTTGAACTGTGGGTGCACTTATGGATACAAAATGTAATGAGTGTCACCAACAGGTTTATATCATAATAATTGATATCAATGATTTTATATCCTATAATGAGATTTCTATAGTTTAGGATATGATGACCTATTTTAACTTTTCTTAAAGTATTTGTGAATCTTCAGATCTTGTGCCACATAATTGTATGAATACTAAGATTAATTGTGATAATGCCTCACAAAAATACCCCACTTTAAGTGGTATTTGTCCATTTATTTGTGGTGTTCTTGCCCGGCGGTTTTCCAGGAGAGATGTCTGTTTTTATATTTCGGTTAACATGGTGAACTGTGCTATTGTATCATTTATTTATGTGTGTATATGCGCTGAGTGTTCTTGTGTTGTTTAAACAGTATGATTGTCTCGAGTTCTCAAGTCAATTCATGTGTTCGTAGATAGATGTTTTTGTGTTCTGTTAAATTGTCCTTTTTTAAATTGTTATCAATGATGACTGATGTACCCATATTTTGACTATTATATTAATTGTGATTGTTTATTGAACGCATCATGTAAATATAACGGAATTTGATGAGACTGTTATTAAAGAGAGAGGGTTAGCGCTATAGAAACAGGTTTTATCCACCATTTTCTACATTTGAAAATGCCTGTACCAAGTCAGGAATATGACAGTTCTTGTCTATTCGTTTTGATGTGTTTATTGATTTTGCCATGTGATTATGGACTTTCCGTATTGATTTTCCTCTGAGTTCAGTATTTTTGTGATTTTATTTTTTTCTCATCATAGATTTGTATTTACTTTGTCATTTAGCAATCAAACCAGGTTTAACCTATATTGTATCTAATAATATCCTGTAATAAGCTGTCATCGAATAGTCTGCTGATTTGTATGTTAACGTTTGGTTTTTTTTTGTTGCAGTTCAGTGCTTTTGTTGATTCATTACTTTACTCTTATAATTGATGTGTTTCCTTGGTTTTAGTATGTGTTCGCTCTATTTATTTTTTACGTTGATATACTACTGTTGCTAAACGCTTTGTTAGTTTGGATCTGACAATCTTGTTCGTAGCAATACTTTGCACCCCACTGGTTTCTTGTTCTGTTTACGTCTACTTTCCAAACAGAACAACGTTTGATTTCAAGGAACGCTACATTGATGACCTGTTGGTGACCTTCTGCTGTTGTTTTTTTATTTGGTCGGGTTGTTGTCTCTTTGACACATTCCCCATTTCCATTTTCAATTTTATTACTACACAATTACCACTGGCCGTTATAATGACCTTATATCTAATGTTTCATCCTATGATATTGTTTTATTCAACTTCATTTAACCGGAAACTCATTACGTAATTAAAATGTCTTTTATTTTTATGTTATTTTTTTATTTTATTTTGTGGATTTTTTTCATTTTTTGTTTCGCCATAAAATAGTATTATCTTAAGTTTGTTAAGATGACAATGAAATTAGTACAATTGTCATGTATTCGTTAAAATAATTTTACAATTACATATATCGAAAGAGTGGTTTTTGTAAGTACTTTAAATATGGTATCATTAAAATAATAAAATAACATAAGTACATGTATGTTTAGTAGTTGATGAATGTGTCATTTTGGTCTCTTGTGGACAGTTGTCTCTATTGGTGAATATGTAGCCAGATGTGCAGTGATACGTGTTCCTTTAACAGTATTTATGTATTTATTTGACTAAGGTAATACATAACCGGGATAAGAAAATCCTTAGTTTTTCGAAAAAATCAAAGTTTTGAAACAGAAAGTTTTAAAAAATGACCGCATAATTGATAATCATGTCAACACCTTAGTGCTTATTGTGTGAGCGAATGATACCTCAGGGACGAAACGGCCACCAGCAGTGACGTCGACCCAGTGGTGTAAATAGTTATAAAAGGTTCCATGATTATAATTTAGTACGCCCGAAGCGCGTTTCATCTACATAAGACTCATCATTGACGCTCACATTAAAATGTGTATACATCCAAACAAGTACGAAGTTGAAGAGCATTAAGGATCCATATGCGAGTCTAAATATGTGAATAGTCTGGATCATTACTTGCTTAATATTTATGGTGCTCAATATTCTTTGCACCAAGACATTTAACATGACTTTTAAACATCCTGATGATTTTGGTTCGATAATTTGAAAGATTGATTTCATATTAAGCATCTGTGTATTATGGGTTAGTATGCATATTGATGTATCAATAACATCGTTATATCAGAACCTATATGTATTTTGCATATGTAATGCTACTGTAATGAACACAGTTATGATAACCCATTGCATGCCGTAAAAACGTTTAAACATTACCTTGCTGTGTATCTGGGTTAACGTAATAACATTGTTTAATAATATATTTTGTATTAATGATAATCCTTTTTTTTCAAAACGGCTTTAACGTGCATTATGTTTCAACAAATGACGATTAAAATGTGTTCGTACAAGAAGTTGATGTGATTCTATCATTCTTGTGTGTGGTTATGTCAATCTTTGATGGTGTTATCATATTACTTGATATGGTGAAACTATGTGACCATTTGTGAAAAACTAGATCTAAAACTAATATATCTGTTTAATGTTCCCTACATAAGTTTTGCCGTCCATCGAATTAGAGTTCAAATTAAAATCGAGTTACTGTTTACGGCAGTCTTTAACACGGAGTTATCATTCAAGCCGTTATTAAAATAAAAGCTTGAATGATCATTTAGCTATGAGTTCGTATGGATATTTTGATATCGTGAATAAAGGGCTTTTAATCGTTGTTTTTTTTTGTAAAATAAGGTCTTCAAAATATGGACACAAACGATACACAATGTTTCGACTATTGTGTGTACATGTCGTTGATGTATGCAAATTATAAGCAACAGTAAGGTTTTCATATATTACTATATTCGGTTATAAAAGGCCATCACCGAGTGAAATTGTGTTACCATTATAAGGATAAAAATACCGATCTAAATTATGTCAAAACAATTTGCAAAAAACAAAAATGACACACATATAACAACGACAACATATGAACTACAGGCTTCTCACTTGAGACTGGTAGATAACGATGCAGCAGAGTCAATCATATATGTGAACGCTCTATCTAAACTCTTACCTAGGACAGTAATGTAACTGCACAACATAACCCTAATCTGTAAAAAGGATCTGCAATTGGCTTAATTTAATCAATCGGTGTGACTGGGCAACATAAATACATAAAAATCCAGGAATGGTCTTGTGTAATCCAGATCCGATTTTAGATAGACGGCAGATACCAGGGGAGCAGTTAAACTCATAAGTGGAAAATCAAATGCCAACGCCTTGGCTAAAAATGTTTGTGATAAATTTTATCGACGCAGTAGAATGTGAATATTTCAATAAGTTTCAATCATAACATTTTTAGATAAAGTAAAAAGACTTGTTTTGATGCATATACTTTATTTATCTATTTAACTTTAAATCAATTAATCATGTGTCTGTGTGTTCACCGTCTGTCTACTCTCTGTAAAAGAATATAAAACAAATTAAGTCTACACAAAGGTTTTAAAATGGTTATATATATAAACTTTATTTTCTTGTTCTTTTACATAACTAACCATGCTAAATGTGTCAAAAAAATAACAGAACGGGATCTATTTAGAAGACATGAAAAATAAACCAAAAATAGTTTTTCCGTTTAAACTGTTTTACATTGTCATTTAGGGCCCTTTTTAACTGATCATGAGGTATGGGCTGTATTATTTTTGATAGCCGTACGTTGACCTATAGTTGTTAATTCGTGTGTCAATTTGGTCCCTTACGGAGAGTTGTCTTATTGGCAATCAAACCACAGCTTCTGTTTTGTAAAATAAATTTTGTGCGAACAAGCACTTATTTGAAGAAATGCTTGTGACCAGACTTATCGTTCATCAAAAAAGAATGCACATCAGAGTTATAGAACTATGAATAAACATGAAGCGTGTAGCACACAACGATTCTGATACGGATTAATTCACATAAATTTAATTTAAATGCACATGATATAATAAAGTATGAATACATGGTTTAGCTCATTGATACTTTTTATCTTGATTTTGACAAAATGGTGTGTAAATACGATATGATGTATCTCAATACTTTGTTTCCTAAGTACATGGCTTTTTCATGGGTAAATTCAATAGAGTTAAGGAGTACCAAATTCATTTGATTCATCTTTTCATTATTCAATGAAGGAGAATCAGTTGTTTTAAGAGTTATTTCCCCTTTATAAACAATTAGTTTCATTGATGTTGTAACTAAGTTGACGCTTCAAAAGACTTAGTATTAAAACCACCAAAAACACATGCCGACATGTTGAAGGCCGTAAATTTACCTATAATGTTTTACTTTTATGAATTGTTATTTAAATGGAGAGTTGTCTCATTGGCACTCATAATACATCTTACTACATCTATAGAAAGTCTATGTAACTATAATTAAAAACCTACCTGAAATTTTTAGAAACCTTTTGCAGGAGTTGCAGGGTACATTTGAGGATACGATGGATAAACTTGAGGGTACGTTGGGTAACGTGATACTCCAATGCCACGGTATATGGATGATGTTTGATCGTTTCTCAAATATTTACAACATGTGTACCAGTATCTGGAGTTAAATTGTTGAAGTGGACAAGTACGTCCCACAGACGTCTCGTCATAACGACATCGCCGACGACAAGTACACCATGGTGCTCCTGTACAGGAAAAAGATTGATATAGAAAATGTTATAAAAAATAGAATGTTGTTTATACATGTACAACTTATTATCGTGGCTTAGAGTAATGTATCGTAATGTGTTGGCTGATATTGTCCTGATAAATTTCAGTTCAATTTTTTATTTAGCCAAATGAAATTATATCCTTGATACAATTGACTTAATACATACATGGAGTTTCTGTATATAGTCCGAATATTTTTCATTTTTTACAATTTTAAATATGATAATATGTAATATAACAAAATAAGGATAACTTTGTTACAGTGTGCAAGTGTCCTAATACGGAATATATCAGTTCATATAAAATTCATATGGGGTTAGACTTCGCCTCACCCGAAATTATACTTATTGACCCGATATACTGTCGTATAAGGACCCGTGTAACTGATATTACAAGAACCATTCATCATAGTCCCAAAATTATCGACCTTAAAGAAAAAAGTATTTTCATACAATAAAACGATTATCGAAAGATTTCGTAGTATAGGCATTTAGCACTTTCTTCAATCCAGCGTTGACAGCAAAAGAAAAAGCTATTTTCGAAATTGATCACGCGAGAACATGTCAGCATGCGCACACGTATAATTTAAGAAACTAAAAGATTATTAAATGCATGTGTCAATTGCCTTGTTTCAAAACAATTCTTACAATTTCTACAAAGATAACGCGCCAATGTGGGGTTATATCATATATCATAACTGTTCTTGTTAAATCAGGAAAAACTAAATTATAATAATAATACTAACTATATGTGTAGGTAGCGGTTATACCCAATCTTTGGCCTTGTCTTTCAGAAGGAGAAACATCAACCATTGGTGTTTCAACACCCGCGCCAAATGTTCCCATTGGTTGTCCCATTTGCTGTTCAGGTATACCCATTGGGTATCCCATCCTTGCAAAATATTCCGGTGTGTGACCTTGGATGAACGGCAAGACGGTAATGACAACACAGAGAAGAGTAGTTGGAAATCCCATTGTGAAGGCTATGTCAGGTTACTTGGTGTATACCTTGGTCAATCCTTAGCTAAATGTACAGTAAACTGTCTACCACTAACAGTATATATACCCCATACCTAAACCCGTGATGTTAAACAGATATGAGCGGCGTAATTTTGTATTTATTCAGTTTATCTTTGATCTGTCTAATTTATTTAAATACTTTTTCATAAATTGTGGTTGAACATATTTGATCAGAAACATAATGAATACTTTTTAAAATGTACAAACCAAATTTTGTTTAGTCATCAATTGCATTTTAAACTATTGGTAAATATCTTGTAAAATTGAAGAATAACAGGATTTTTGATGAACATGGAGTTTCTGTTTTCTTTGTTGTATTTTGACCTAATGTCATAAATTTATACCATGCTTTTTATTAAATTTAACTGCAAATGTCGTCTACAAGGGAAAATAAGAATGACAAGTACAAAACGAAATGATTTGCTGTAATATCAAACATTTTGAATCAATGTTGTTTATAATTACTTCGGGAATTATTTCTTCAACATGTTGAAGTATTGCAAATCTTTCAAATTATCTTAAGAAATAATATATATTTTAAGGAATAAGTTACTTTTCTGGTTTTTTTTTCTAGTTAGTCTTTTTTATACAAAATATGAACCCGGCATTAATCACTTTTTTCCGAGTATTGCCTGAATAGATGCAACCTTACTAGCTTTAAAACATTCAATGTATTCCGATATATACATCATCAATATCCAAATTAAAAAAAAGTTCACACGTCAAGCGCATATTTTGTCTTCAACATAAGTTAAAACTGCAGGGCAATGATTGAAAGTGTAAAAAAAAAACATAATTTTTTTATATAGTTGAGGCTGTTTTCTCATTTGAATTATTTTACAGTGTCATTTCGAGGACTTTGAAAACTGATTATGTGGTATGGGCTTTGTTCATTGTTGAAGGACGTACGGTGACCTCTCGTTAATTTCTGTGTCATTTTGGTCTCTTGTACAGTGTGGTCTCATAGGCAATCATACTGCATATTCTTTTTTATATTCAGCATATTCTTCGATAGATAGGTTTTGCAAAATCTACAAAGTGGGATGATAGAACAAGAGATTTTGTTAATCAGGACGAGTTGGTGCAAACATTATTATGTAATGTTCTTGTTTGCGCGTAGCACAATCTCTTACAAAAGGGATCAGATTTCAAATCTTCATTTTAACCGAGAATGTTATTTCGTGTTAAACCTACATGGGTTAAATAGGCAGGTGGACGTCCCATATTGGTTTTGATTTGTTTGTGAATATACAACGTAGACATTCCCAGTTAAAATGAAGATCCCCCCTCCCACACACACACACATTCTGTATGTATGGGCCTGTCCCAAGTCATAACCCTGTATTTCAGTGGTTGTTCTTTGTTTATCTTTTACGTTTTATTGTCGTTCGTCGTATTTTTTACAAAATGAGGCCAGTAGTTTTCTCGTTTTAATTGTTTTACATTTTGGTATATTGTGGAAAATTGTCCCATTGTCAATTATACAGCATCTTCTTTTTTTTAGGAAAAAAAGCATGCGATATAATCAATCGGTTTATTGTGGTCTGCTAATCGAAATGATTGATTAAATCTGAAACATCTGTGTGCTTCAACTAAGCACTAGTACCACATCTGTATTTAAAATTAATCATTTATTTGTAATCATCACAAATCAATCCAAATCCCTTCCGTTTAGGTTTTACCATGCTATCATTAAATATATTATAAAACAAGATAACCCGTATCATATCAACAACTGGTTTTAGAATAAATGTGTTTGTTTCCGATGTAAAGATGTTAGGTCTTTGCCTTTATACCAGAAGTCGCCGTTTTATAATATAATGTATTATGGGTAATATTTTCAATAGCGTTTATTAAGACATTGTCACTAGTTCCAAATGAAGATATAACAAAAGAAAATAAACAAAATGACAATAAAACAGAAATAACAACAGACTACTAGCAGTTAACTACAATGTATTTATCGCCTCTTTAAAATGCAAAGAACTACAAAATGAAAATACCGTCACGGTTTATTGTCATTTTGTTTATTTTCTTTTGTTATATCTTCATTTCTGACATCGGACTCGGACTTCTGTTGAACTGAATTTTCATTTGCGTATTGTTCTTCGTTTACTTTTCTTCTTTAGCTAGAGGTATAAGGGGGGTGTTGAGATATCATAAACATGTATAACTCCGCCGCAAATTTGCGCCTGTCTTGTGATTTTTAATATTTGTTTCTTGTGTTTAATTCAGAGTTCTTACCTTAGCCGTATTTGGCACAACTTTTTGGAATTTTGGATCCTCAATGCTTTTCAACTTTGTACTAGTTTGGCTTTATAAATATTTTGATATGAGCGTCACTGATGAGTCTTATGTAGACGAAACGCGCGTCTGGCGTACTAACTTACAATCTTGGTACCTTTGATAACTATTTACACCACTGGGTCGATGCCACTGCTGGTGGACGTTTCGTTCCCGAGGGTATCACCAGCCCAGTAGTCAACACTTCAGTGTTGACATGAATATCAATAATGTGGTCATTTGTATAAATTTCTTGTTTACCAAACTTTGAAATTTTCGAAAAACTAAGGATTTTCTTATTCCAGGCATATATTACCTTAGCCGTTTTTGGCACAACTTTTAGGAATTTTTGATCCTCAATGCCCTTCAACTTTGTACTTGTGTGGCTTTATAAATATTTTGATATGAGCGTCACTGAGTCTTATGTAGACGAAATGCGCGTCTGGCGTACTAAATGATAATCCTGGTACCTTTGATAACTATCAGTATGACGCCAATTATCACTGAACTGGTATACATATTTTTAAGGGTCCAACTGGAGGACGCCTCCGGATGTGTGAGTTTCTCCCTACATTGAAGACTCATTGGTGGCCTTAGGCTGGTGTCTGCTCTATGGGCGGGTTGTTGTCGCTTTGACGCTTTTCCCATTTCCTTTCTCAATTTTATTTTATTGGCCGTTTTTTCAAAACTATTTTCTACTGCTAATAGAAATGTTTGCATAATATAGAAGTGAAACGCCCACCCATTCAAGGATAGTTAAATAGACAGATAATTTCCAAACTGACAAAAAAATATAAGTAAATGAGAAGATAATTGTCGAGACCGGAACAAAGGATAGTTTTATATGGGGTTCTTGTTGCTTATTCTTTAGTTTTTTTTATGTTTTGTCATATGTATTACTGTTTGTCTGTTTGTCTTTTTCTTTTTTAGCCATAGCGTTGACAGTTATTTTTGAGTGTGACTGTCCTACTAGTATCTTTTTTTTTTTTTTTTTTTAAATAGATAGACAATTTTTTAACTGATATAGGATAG
Organism: Mytilus edulis; assembly: GCA_019925275.1. Taxonomy (NCBI): domain Eukaryota; kingdom Metazoa; phylum Mollusca; class Bivalvia; order Mytilida; family Mytilidae; genus Mytilus; species Mytilus edulis. The sequence goes on along the minus strand of CM034354.1, from coordinate 105,803,850 downwards.
TTAAATGAGTAATTTATTGTCGAGAACAGAATAAAGGATAGTTAAGTAGGGGGTAATTGTCGAAATGAAACAAAGGATTGTTAAATTACTGAATTAGTAGACAGTTTTGGAAATGAAACAAGGCATAGTGGAATAAGTAGATACTTGTTGAAATCTAAAACCGAAACCAGGAATATATCAACATGTTTAATTGACAGAAAATTGTCGGAGCCCAACCGAAATTAGAAATAGTTAATAGGTAGAATTTGGTTATGAAACAAAGCAGAAGAACAAATATACCAAACTCTGAGGAAATTTCTAAACGGAGAGACCCTTCAGAAATGGTAAAATATAAAGCTCAAACACATTAAAGAATAATTAACAGCTGACATATTCGTAACGTAATACAGGGATTTCACGTGTAGAAACCAATGAAGTAAACCTGGTTTAATAGCTGGCTAAACCTCTCACTTGTGTGAGAGTCACATACGATTCAATTACTTTGACAACTATGTGTTCACAGACAAAAAGACATGGTAGGTGAAATGTCAAACATGCAGAACAGGTAAAAATGCAAATTGGTCATATTGAACTCTGCCTCCTGGTGCTAGAGTCGGCCACCGGAAAACACAGAGTAACACAAAAAAGAGAGTAAAAGGATCTATAAAGTGTACGGTTCGACATCCATTGTGTATAGTCGAAGCAAAACAAGTTACAAACGGGAAAATCGTATATTTGTGTTTATATTTAATTTTGAATTGCAAATTAAAATATCTCAATAAAATAAACTTTCATATTTCATAAATATAAAAAAAACACGCTGGATAGAATGTGTCTTGCTGCCTTGTTTTCAAAAAGTAACATCATACACGTTAGGCTTTTTTAAACAGACTAGCCTATATTTTAAGAGGAATGAAATGACGTCCATGATATATTTAATAAATGAAAATCGTCGACTGATGAACTACGATTTATATCAACGTGCCCCGATAATGCGTGCAAACCGCCCTGAAGGTCTAATAAATAGTTTGCGCATGCGTTAAATTGATTTACTCTTGTGTTTTTTAACCTTAGAATATGTTATCAAACCAATTCAAGATACAAAAGATCATTACAAAATAACAATAAGTATATAGTAAAATGTTTATGTGTGAATTTTGTTACATTTTCGCACATGCGCAAACCCTAAATTATTTCTTTCTAGTGTATACGTCACATGTTAAGATGTTTTCCTGAAAAAAAACTATTTCAGAATTGTTTTTGTATATATTTGTATGCGTGTTATTTTATGTATAAAAAAGAAGATGTGGTATGAATGCCAACGCGACAAATGTCCACAAGAGACCAAAATGAAACAAACAATAACAACTATAGGTTACCGTACGTCCTCCAATAATGAAAAGAGCCCATACCGCATAGTCAGCTATGAAAGGCCCCGATATGACAATGTAAAACAATTCAAACGAGAAAACAAACGGCATAATTTAAATTGAAAAAATAAACGAAACAAAATCGACAACCACTAAATTAAAGGCTCCTGTCTTGGAACAGGCGCATACATATATAATGTGGCAGGGTTAATCATGTAAGCGAGATCCAGACCTACCCCTAACCTGTGACAATGGTATAAAAGTACAACATAAAAAAACTTTAAAAATCAGTTGAAAGGCTTAACTCATCAGATGGACAAAAATACAAGTGGATGTGGCCCGATACTTGTACATCCCGACAACAAAAAGACAATAGGAACAGGTCTGAGAGTTCTCACACTTCTTTGACAGGTGGTTAAATGCACTAAAAACTAATAAAAAAATCATGCGTCTACGACTAACATGTCAATCCGTACACATCCAATATCCAATGGATTTCATGTAAAGACGTCATACAAGATCAGAGAAAAACATGACCTTGTACAATGCCAGTTACGGGTATCGACAGATTGTAGATAACATGAATGTGTTTATGTATGTAACATACTAGTAATATTTAGTTTGTTAAGGTTTAATTTACTGATAACAAAATCAATATTTATACCAATAAAAACAATATTCAATGATCTTATTACAGTGTTGAATTCTTATTCTTTTAGAATAAGTTTATTTAAAGAAGCGATAAGTTTACAAGGATTATTTCTAAATTTCCGGGAAAGGTTAATAACATTTCTGTAAAAATGAGGATGTTCTTTCCCTTTTAGAATAAGTTTTCTACAGGTACAACCAAACTTCAAAACCAAATCTTTATATCTATTGAAAAATTTAGGTTTTAAGTTATTTATGGTAAATATATATATCCCTGGTTTAATATTTTTTTAGTAATACATACATTTGTAGATTGCGTTTTTTTAAATCAAAAACGTCACAAAAGAGACAGGCATAGCGAACGATCTGTGAAATATAAACACCGTATGATGGGGCTAAAGGAACATCATCATCTAAAAATGGAAAATTAACAATATGGAACGAAAAATCGTCGCTGTTGTCGTAAATTTTATTGCGGAGTTTGCAGTTCAAAATCGTAATATCTTAATCCAGGAAAGGACAATTATTACCGTATACATTTGATTCATTTAAAGTAAGTTCCTAGGGGTAAATTTCAGCAGTATATTGAGAAAAGTCTTGATTATTTAACGAAAAAATATATTCAAGATAACGGTAAGTATAAATTTGTTGAATTTATCAATTTAAAGCAATTTCGATATGTCTTCACTGAGTTTAGTCATGGACTGATTCGTAACAGTACAAAAACAAGTCTTCTATTTAAGGGACACAAATAGTGTCCATGCGGATGCCTATAACCTGTCGATACACTTTGTTGCCGAAACGTATATAAATATTATCAAGGAGAAATTTAACAGCTTCATTCATCTCATCACACCTCCAGTACGTATATCTAGCATATTTACCTTTCACATTAGGGAGAAGAAGGCTTTAAATGAGTGGCAGGAAATATATTTGCACTCAGATTTACTAAACGAAAATTTAATTAAATAGAAAAACTTGTGTTTAATAAGATAGTTTGGAAGTATAGTGTAAAGAGTAAAAAATCAAAACTGTCAACAGAATCAAAAAGACCATCAAAAGCACGTAATTTATCTTGAACATCCAAAGAACTTGTTACACTCCTAAAATGGTTTATACCACTATGTTCATATATTTTATTACAATAATTTATGATAAGCTCTTTAATAATAGTAAATAAACTTGTTATAAGCACTGAAAGATTAGTTGTACAACACTTACTAAAGGCCGATATGAAACGATATTTAAACGGTTTATTTTGTGACGTTTAGGTAGCCAATACAAAGTAGTGACTGTCAAATGTTTAGAAGAAGCTTTAAGCCTTGATGTGGTTGTGATATGTTGGTTTACTATATGACTCTCTGTGGAGCGGACAGAGTTGCATTTCATATTTAATATTTCATTCTTAAGGACGTCCGTGTAGTATTTACGTCCTACCACAACCACATTGTTGGCTGCATTGTCGGCTGGTCTCCACACAAACCGCTTTGAAAGTTCATGAAGTTAATTTCTGATTCTGGAAATAGGTGTATTATGTACTCTGTTATTTACTTCTAAATTATTTTCAAAATGTGATATGCTCTTATCTATCACATTCATTCATATATTTAAATAAGAATCAAGAGATTTTTTATTAGTTTTTTTCCCGTTTACACCACTTTTTACAAAACGAGGAAGAGCATCTTTTGTGACTTAACGACACTCTTTCCAATCTTTTTTAGATGGATGGCGATAGTTAGGTCCTTTTTTTCAAAAAGTTTTTAACCTCTCTATATATATGTTACAGGCATTTTCTAAATTTAGGCATTTTGTAAAATGACTGAATTTTTAGGCATTTTCTGAAATGCCTAAAGTTGACAGGCATTTTGTAAAATGCCTAAGAAAAAACTAGTCATTTTGTAAAATGCCTGAAAATTTTAATGAAAATTCCACAAAATGCCTGGTCTATTTCAGGCAAATTGTGTACATATGCAATACATGAATTATTGTAAACCTACAAAAAAGTATTGATTAAAATAAATTTAAGATTATTCTTTATAAATCTAGCCTGCAGATTAAATTTTTATGTTTTACTAGTTTTAGTGTCTATAATTAGAAACTCCATAGAGCAACAACTTTGAGTAAGTACTCACTCTGTATTTGATTAATGATCTTCTTTTCATCATGGCAGAAGGGTATGTTGTTCTTACACCAGAACAAAGATTTACAAACCAATTAATTGAAAATTCTGATTCTAATCAGAAAAGAATTATATGGAACAGAGAAAAATATGAAACTATTTTGAACAAAATTAAGATTGGATTGAAAGGACATTCGTCGGATTATTATCATATTCAAAGGTAGGTGCATTTCTTCTGTTGAGCTGTAACTTATTTTAAAGTTTTCATAGCAAGTGTTAATAAGAAAATCTATTGGCTCCTATGAATTGCTCATCTTTCAAAATATTGAAAATAAAAATATGATGCACTCATTTTAACAAATGGTCAAGTAAAAAAGTACATGATCACATAAAAGAATTGAGTTGACAACTTCTAATAACATTTATTATAAATAAAAAGATTTGGTATGATTGCCAATGAGACAACTCTCATTAAGTTGCCTCATAGGCCACTTGAATATGAATGAAATATTTGCCACTGGAAATTTAGCATGCACCAATTCATTGACAAAACATTGATACTTTTTGTTTTTCTTTCTTTTTTTCTGCTACCTTATGGCTGTTGTTACTGGAAAGGAAGAGAATGGTTATAAACTAGGAATTAAAGATGGAATATTACGTGGACTTAACACCAGGAATCAGTTTGAACTATCTGACAGTAATTTTATTGCTATTCATTGTGTAAATTATGATAATGAAATATCCTTTAGAAAAGCTGTCAAAATTTCTTTGTGTGATGGTCAGGGTTACACAAAATGTGGCTGTAGTGCTAGTGGTAAGACTAGATGTAACACTAAACGTTGCCTTTGCAAAAAGTCGGGACAAATGTGTAACAGTCGCTGTCATCCAAACATTACATGTAGCAACAAATAACTGTCATCTTCAGTGTTTATGTAAATGATTGGTTTAATTACAATTATAAATTTTTACTGTTTAAATTTCATGCAATATTTAATGATGGAATAAAATTATTTATTTGATATTTCTAGTCGTTAAATTTTGAGTACATTCCATTCAGTTTTAGCCTTTAAGGCATTTTGTAAAATGCCTTACCATATTTTCAGGCATTTTACAAAATGCCTGAAAAAAATAGTCAATTTGTAAAATGCCTAATTCATCCAGGCATTTTAGAAAATGCCTAAAATTTTCAGGCATTTTACAAAATGCCTAAATTTAGAAAATGCCTGTAACATATATATGTTTGTGCATATGGTTTCAATTGTTTTACAATGTTACATTTTAATTCAAACACGAACGAACGAACACCTGTAAACTTTTCTTATGTATTTTCAACATGTCGCTCTTTAAAAATCCCTCAAAAAATAATACAAGTTACTGGAAATGCTTATTCTTTATTCATATAACTTGAAATAAATCTTCTGTGTGTCGGTTTGTTCCACGTCTGGTCTCTGTCTGCAAAAAATATACAACAAGGTGAAGACACAACATAGAAAAACTAAACACTAAGCAACACGAACCCCACTAAAACTTGAGGTGATCTAAGGTGTTCCAGAAGGGTGAAAAAAATCCTGTGGCACACGTCGTGTTGCTTATGTTATTACAAATCCAGTAAAATTAAGGCTGTTAGCTTGTCATGTTTTAGAATATTTGTCAGCTTTACGGAACCCTCTTGTCAATTTGTATGCCTTCAAAAATTTGCACATTGACCCCTTTTTTTGTTTAAATAAATGTATAATGATAAGCCATTTGAAAAAGTCTTATTATTTTAATTTTTTTTTAGAAATAACTTTTCAATGTTAAAGCTTAAAATATTCAAAAGAGAAAGATCATTTTTCCGTCCAAATTTTACTGGCTTATATCTCGAAAACAAGCATATTGACCTGCATATTTTCTTAGCTGTTATGATTGCTTTATTAATCACCTAACAATGTATACTAGTGTTTTGAAAAAAAATATTTTAAACTTAGCAGCGAATTCTCTCAAGTTGTATTAATCTACAAGTATAACAAAGTAGAGAATTTGTACAATCGTAGAAAATGTTCACAAATTATTTTGTAGGGTGTTTTATTTTCGGTCTATAATAATCAAAATTCGCGTTTACATGTTGCTAATAATTCTTCAAATGTGTTCTCAAAAATAGCAAACAGTTTTTTTCGAAAAACATAAATTATGAAACTGTCTATTCATTTTTTACATAAATAAGGCTGTTAGTTTTCTTGTTTGAATTGTTTTACATTGTCGTATCGGGCCTCTTATAGCTGACTATGCGGTATGGGCTTTGGTCATTGTTGTAGGCCGTACGATGACCTATATTTATTAATGTTAATATTTGTGTCATTTTGGTCTTTTGTGGATAGTTGTCTCATTGGCAATCATACCACATCTTCTTTTTTTATATGTTCAGTCTCTTGTTTTATGAGAAGGCTTTTAAACCTCATCTGGTAAAACTTAGTCATAACAATTAAATTTGTAAAACTAATAATTATGCTTTAAGTTGTTGAGATGGTTTTGTTTGGCATATATTCATTGTGCATCTAATGGAAATGAGGAAGGTGTCAAAGAGACAACAACCCGACCAAAGAGTTAAAAAACATTTTTATTATATGATTGTTGATTTTCTTATTCACAAAACCCTGATTAAGAAATGAAAAGACATGACGGGTATTTAAGAAAATTTACAAATCCAATAAAACAGATGGAAAGCTGATGTATCTGGTATAATATCTGTCCTAATCTTTTCTTGACCACCGCAAATCGTCTCGACCATTGAAAATAAGATACATTGGAAGATAAACAAAAATACCAAAATGAACTATTTTTTTTTAGATGTTTACAAGAAGACAAGTATACATTAAACGCAGAATAAGGACTACAGGAATATTTACTAATATAAGTACTTCTTATCAAAGATCAGAAATGACATGGTATATTAGAAGATTCTGAGAGTTTGATAAATGCTTGAAATCTAACACTTTGTGTTCGCGTATTTAGGATAAAATGAAATGATTAAGTCAAGAATCAATTTTTGCATCACGTATTAGTGAAATAGCAGCATAACATATCATAACATTATAAAACTGTTACTATTTCAGAGTCTACTTACCTGCATTTTTTATTTTGGTGGAAGTATTCCCATTCCAGGGTACTGTGGGAAAGTTGATATTCCAGAGCCATGGAACCTAGATGAGGTTTGATAGTTGCTCAGATATTTACAACATGTGTTCCATGATCTAGGATAAAATGGAAATACACATGTGTATCTTATGGTCCATTCCCTATAACTACATCGCCGACGGCAAGTGCACCATATTCGTCCTGTACAGGAAAGGAATTGATTATGAAAAAGTAGCTATTACATAACATGTATGTTTCATTAATATAAGAAAAAAAGAAAAATTTCTCATGCTCTTGATATATTCTAATTGTGTTACTAAATTAAACAAGAGCAGTGCTTGTGTCTACTTTTTTTCAAATGTGGAAAAAGTTTCAAATTGTAAACAAAGTGATGAGTACAATGATTAATGGACATATTTAATTACACTAAATATATCAATTTAAAGTTCAAATATTGTATTATAATGGTTAATAGAACTGTAAATTCAATACAAACCATATTGGTTGCTCATTGGCTGTGACATCGGACTGATCATCCCTCCCAATGGACTCGGCGGCTGTCCCAATGGACTTATTGGCTGTCCCATTGGACTCATCGGTATCGGTCCTCCAAATGAACTCATCGGCAATGAAATTGGACTCATCGGTATCGGAAGTTCAATTGGACTCATTGGTGGTCCCTGTATACCCATTGGCTGTCCTATGCTTGCAAAATATTCCGGTGTATGACCATACATGGATGGCAAGACCGTAAGAGCAATGTACAGCAGAAGAGTTGGAAGTCTCATTGTGAAAAGTACGTCGAGTGACTTGTGGTACACCTGGTGAAACCTTTAGCCAAATGTGAAGTGATTTGTCGTCCATAAACAGTATATATACCCTTAACCTACAAATGTGATGTAAAACAGACATGACTGCAATATTTCAATAACTGATTTATATAAAAATAATCTTTGATCCGTCATATTTATTGACTTTTTTCATGAATTGAGGTTTGACAGATTTGGTTTTAATTAAAATGTGTACATGTAGTTTCAAATCATAAATAAAGTTTTTTTTTTAAATTAATCAAAAGTATTCAAACTGATAAATTGTCAATTTGAAGAAAAGCAACACTTAAGGTCAAGTGACAGTAAATGGGCTATGTCACAGATTTCAGTAAAATTTTGCATATAAGTCTGGCTCGATGAACTTAACTAAAAATCGAAATAATAATGCATTTATCTCATTTATCATTTAAAATATTACTGATTGAATTCTTACAAAATTAGTGAGCATTTGTATAGAAAGCACATAAAATCGGCATAAAACCTTGTCTTAAAATTACAAAATCTTTAATTCTACTCCATAGATTTTTCTTAAAAAACTATATGTTGTTGATACATAAATTACCGTTATAATGATATAAAATAAAGATAGGGTCACCGACTTCGTTTTTTCGGTATAGATCATTCAATGTTGTGTTCTTTGTGAAAAAATACTATAAAACGTCGAAATGATCGAAACGTCGCCATGTTGCCGGCCGAAAAAACGTTGATTTTTGACGTTTTTCACTGCAAACAAGGTGAAAAAATGATTGTTAGACAACAAACAAAGTCGGTGACCTATCTTTATTTTGCATCATTATAACGGAATTTTATATGTCAAAAACATACAGTTTTTAAAGAAAAATCTATGGAGTAGAATAAAAGATTTGGCGATTTTAAGACAAATGTTGTATGTTTTTTCGCTGATTTTAAGTGCTTTCTATACAAATATTCATCCATATTAAAAGAAATCAATCTGCAATATTTCAGATAATAAAAGAGATAAATGCATTATTTTTTCGATTGTCAGTTGTAGTTTACCAAGCCAAGATTGTATGCAAAATTTGAGCCCATTTACTGTTCCTTGACCTTAATTCAAACCTGAATATAAATGTTCTTCGTTTATTACTTATTTCGGCATTAAAAAAGATCATGCTTATAATTAGATTCGCATGACGCGAGATTTGAATACAAAAGACGAAAAAAATCAGAACAAATCAGTAATTGAGTTGAAAAGCACTAAACGTCAAAATGTGTATTAGTTTTAGTTTAATTGATGCCGGTATTTTTCAATATAGCAAGACAAACACATGGGTTTTGAATCAGACTCAATACTATACTTTATTGATAACATGCGGGTAATTTGATTTTCGCTGGAAAACATTAGTGCATTATAAAGTGAATGAGTTTAGATAATTCAAGTGTTAACCTCTAAAATTGTGGTTTAGATGGGTCTTTAATGTTTAAAGTGTGGCACCACGAAAATAATTCAAACATTCACATTCTGACTGAATAATACTAAGTTGGTCACATCAAACTCAGATAAACGGAATAAAATCCATCATTTACCGTATGGGTATATCACAATTACCTGTGGATTTGGTAAAATTTGACAATTCAAGTAAAATCTTTGATACATGTAAATACAACATCTATATGTCGTCATGGAGATATATTTCTCCTTTTACAGATCTTAAAAAAATTGAGAATGGAAATGGGGAATGTGTCAAAGAGACAACAACCCGACCAAATAAAAAAAACAATAGCAAAAGGTCACCAACAGTGTTAAATCAAATTGAAGCTTTGATACATGTATCTCAGGTCATAGATATCAATTCATTAATTAAGAGGGTACATAACTGTTAAAGGAGTTAACTCTAATAAAATCAGTTGAGGGTTTAAATCACAAACTATTACATTTGATAAAGGAGACATAAAGCCTTTCAATGATCAAATAGTTATCAAAGGTACCAGGATTATAATTTAATACGCCAGACGCGCGTTTCGTCTACAGAAAACTCATCAGTGACGCTCAGATCAAAGCCAAACAAATACAAAGATGAATAGCATCGAGGACCCAAAATTTCAAAAAGTTGTGCCAATTACGGCTAAGGTAATCTACTCCTGGGGGTAAGAAAATACTTAGTTTTTCTAAAAATTCAAAGTTTTGTAAACAAAAAAATTATAAATATGGCCATATAATTGATATTCATGTCAACACTGAAGTGCTGACTACTAGGTTGGTGATACCCTCGGGGACCAAACGTCCACCAGCAGTGGCATCGACCCAGTGATGTAAATAGTTATCAAAGGTACCAGGATTATAATTTAATACGCCAGAAAAAAAAAAGTTTTGTAAACAGAAAATTTATAAAAATGACCATATAAAATAGTGTTTGTAAAACTGCTATATAGCCAACCAGATTATCCCTGTAACTTGGTCGGGTCAGATTTCTAGAAATTTTCATATGTTATAAATCAACATTTTGGTCAAAACCTTTTGAAAATTAAAGGAACCAATCAATTTTAGTCAAAGTGTTGAGTATCCCCCTTAAACACAGGCGTAACATGAAATGATTATTTTCAAAACTAGATTTGGAAAAAGGAATATTTGAAATGATAAGTAAAATGACAACTTTCAACCAGGGACTACATGAGATAGAAGGTAACAATTATAGGTCATGGTACTGTCCTCATTAATAAGCTAAACCTATATCAATAATTTGTAATAAAATGCACAGAAAGGTAAAATGTAAAAATATTTAAAGTGGAAAACAATCGTCTTTATTGACGGACAAAACAGTACAAAATAACAAATTTGATATACATCAATAAACAACAACTGACTTACAGGCGGGGTTTACAAAACTTTGAATACATTTGTTTTTACCGACAGATAGTTTTGCAACCCAATGGCTGCACATTCAGTTCTAATTGCCCTTTGTTAGTTATTTAGTTCACATTCTATGAAGTGCTTCGTATTTTAAATTTCGTTTTCAATATTCCTTGCTTGATTGTTAAATTTTCAAAGTGTAGCATAATCATCTGCGTTTAAAATAAAACATGACAGGTTTATACTCCGTCTTTGCTGTTTGTTAATAAGATTAATTGATTACCTCTTTGACATATGTATGACAATTAACACATGTACATATAAATAAAGATAAATAACTTTGGTCGAATAATTGTGTAATTATAATATACCATGTCGGACAAACTATACAGGTATTAAATAGTGTTAATAGAAGTTTGAGGTTCGACAATCTATATTTGAAGTACTCGTTATCAACCCGAATTTCTTCAATATAACATAAGGTAACATGTATCCCAAGGTGTGCTGCTCGTGCCAAAGTGGTGTACTCGTAAAGTGGGTCAGACGGAGCGATAATATTTAAGCTCTTGATTTTGTCATTTGATTAGGAACTTTTCGTTTTGAATTTTCCTCTGAGTTCACTATTTTTAAGATTTTACCTTCTTTGAGACTGTGAAGCACACTGTTCAAGACATGTTCCCTGTAATCATGTCATTACAAGATACCTCAACATCGTCAAAGACCCTGATGTTTAAACTTTTCTTGAAAAAGGGCCTGCTTATCATCCTCAATCCAAAATAAATATGGAACATTGTCGTATGGCTATAGTTATCAAAGGTACCAGAATTATAATTTAGTACGCCAGACGCGCGTTTCGCCTACATAAGACTTATCAGTGACGCTAATATCAAAAAATGTTTAAAGCCAAACAAGTACAAAGTAGAGAGCATTGAGGATCCACAATTCAAAAATAATTGTGCCAAAAACGGCTGAGGCATTCTATGCCTGGAATAAGAAAATCCTTAGTTTATCGAAAAATTTAAACTTTTTTAAACAGGATTTTTTTTAAAAAGATTACATTATTGATATTCATGTGAACACCGAAGTGTTGACTACTGGGCTGGCGATACCCTCGGGGACGAAAAGTGTACTCTATATGTAACGTTCATGGGTCATCTTCACATTTAGTCTCATGCACGAGAAAATCGATTCTAACGAAATTGGAACGGACAATCCAGTTATATAAATTATATATAAATAGACAAAGTAAATTTACTTTGATAAATAACCGCTACATATAACATTATAAATATGATTAGAAAGTGCAATACCATAATTTCTCTATACTTTAATTTTCACAAGTCTTGCAAATAATTCTCTGTTCTTACCGTTAAACACTAAATCTCTGCGATGTGTTTTAGTTGACTTCAGTCTTTGATGCATGTTTTTTTTATTTACATTGTTTTTTTTGTTTTTTTCGGCTTTGAACCAGCTTTCAGTAAACTGAACTGTTGAACCAATTTGTATTATAATTTTGTAAGTTAATGTTAGCTATGTCTCTTTTCATTCTTGTTTATATACCACCTTTGATAAGTGTTTGGTATGACGATAATTTTACTCTGTTCTCACTTTTGTTAATACACCATCTTTGATAAGTGTTTGGTTTTACGATAGGTTTACTCTGTTCTCTCAAATATTTGTAATACACAATAATACGTGTTTCATTGACACCTTACAACAAAATTGTTTACATTTACCTGTGACTGTGTACGTTATTTTTTGGCAAGTTTGAGGTTGTCTTTCTAATAGTTTTTTACACACAAACACTTTTTTGTATCTATAATTAGTATTTACATTGGGTAATAGATAAAATTAATTCGTTCAGTGTATGTTCACTTGTTTTTGTTTTGTCTATCGATTTCGTTAAGCCATTTCAATTCATATGTTATATTTTGTCTTTCTATGTAGTGATGTTACACTATTGTTTCGGGTTAGGATGGATGTCAGTTACTATTTAAATGTTTAAACCTACTGCATGTGTTTGCATCTGTTCCAAGTAAGAAATATAATGTTTAGGGATGCAGTTTGTTCATAGGATTCAGAACTGTTTCACGTTTTTTATATAAATTTGTCCGTTAGCTTTCTTGTTTGAATGGTTTACACTAAACTTAGTCATGTAATAGCTCTTTAAAGCAAATTGTCGGTGATATCCAAGGCTCTCTGTTGACGGCTCACTTACATATAATGGTTTACTTTTACAAAATATGACTTGGAAAGATAGCTTCTTTATTGCAACTTTTACCACATCTTGTTATATCTTTTATAATACACGTTTTCAGAGTAAACATTAACTATCTGAAGCTATGTTCATATTTCTTGTGTTAACATATATTTGCAATTTAATCATTGTAACCTGATGCCTGATATTGTATACTTATGTTTGCGATTGGTTTTTTTTCAGTGTTTCTGTACTTCCATTGTTTGGTTTGTTTCCCTGTTATAATTTGTAGCCCTGATCTACCTTTGCTTAGAATAGCAGATCACATATCTTATATATAGAAGCACATATAGTCTAGGTGGTCACCTTAATCATATTATTAATCTAAACTTTTCACAATTGATCCACATTTGACTTGTTTTTTTGTTCATTCGTTTATTTGAAGATAACTATAAGTTTACAGTGAAATGTTTCTAAATTGAGGAGAAAATACCTAACGAATGATCAAACTCATTAATCGAATATTCAGATACTGCCATGGTAAAAAAAGAATAAAACCAACAGAAATACAACAGTATTCAAAAACAAACTTAGAATAACTCAAGTTAATTTCTGTTTGCTCATTTTTTCTCTCACTATCACATCATTGCGTATTGGTGTGTGTTTCCTTTTCTACATTCACAAGATGTATGTGAGACGGGAGAGATATCACAACACATGTTTAAACTCACAGTATATTTGCGTCTGTCCTACGCCATGAGCCTCTGTCTTTTGCTAGTTTTGTATGTTGTCTCTTTTAGTTTTGTTTATTTATATATATGGGACTTCAAAATGTACAGTATGGCGTCAATTTTCAGTGTGCTAGTACATATTTTACATGGGGGCCAGCTGAGGCAAGCCTTCGGGTGTGGGATTTTTTGTACATTGAAAATCAACTGGTGGTTTACGGCTCTTGTTTGTTCTTTGATCGGATTGTTGTCTATTTTTAGAAAACATTCCCCGTTTTCTTTCTCGATTCTAACATTATCAACCATCTGTTTGATTTTAAAATATGTTATCTTGAGCATTCCTGGTGCATTGTAATTGACGATTTTGTATTTCATGCATAATTTGGTGGCCCTTTATAGCTTATTGTTTGGTGTGAGACAAGGCTCCGTTTTGAAGACCGAGCATTGACCTATAAACGTTTACTTTTATAAAATGTTATTTGGATGGAGAGTTTTCTCATTGGCCCTCACACCACATCTTTCTATATCTATACATGTATAATGTGTTTGATTCATTTAAATATCTACATGTCTAATGATATCAATACAGTTGTGTTTGGTGCATGTGTGTATAATTCTTTGTATTTAATTTGCATTTGAATCGGTATAAATGTGTATGTACGACTCATGTAAACTTGTCTTGTGTATTTTTAATATGCCAGTATAACCATTTAACAAAATAAAGAGACCACAAATCATATTAAATGCTTATTGTTTAATTCATCTAACTTATATTTCCACTTTGTCGGTTGGGTCAACGTTTTTCTTTTTTCTACAATAGAAAATTATAAAATTAAATAGCGATACATGAAAAAAGATTATTTCTTTTATCGTTCAACTGCTGTTCCTTTTCTAACTTAAATGCATTTAGTTGACGAAACAAATAGGATGTGGTAGCATTATATGACGGCAAGACTAATGTAAATATGCCTCTATTATATGTTGTCAACAGCAATATGTTTTCATTCATCAGTAAAGCTACGAAGCAGATCTGTGGTAAGATTATGTAGCATAAACCAGACTACAACAACAAAAACAGAATCAATATTTCAAAATGGGGACACACAAATACGTGGTGATATTTTTTGGCATGAACATGACATCAAAAATAGATTACTCTGTATGCATTTCAGATTCACATGTGTTAAGCACCCATACATGTTTTTGACCAAATTCATCAAATATGATTAAAAAGAGAGGCGAAAGATACCTGAGGGACAGTCAATTTCACAGATCGAACATAAACTGACAACGCCATAGCTGAACATTGATGATTATTGTAAAATCATAAAGTAAGTACTAACTGATATGGATATTGTTATTATCGGCTTTGATATTGTTAAACTAACTGTCAACAAATTGCACCGTTACTTTCATCAGGGTTTTTTACCTTAAATTCCTATTCGAAACCTTTTGGTGGCATTCTACTTCCTCCCATTCCGTAATCAGGCATTCCAGGGTAGATTGGAGGGTACTGTGGGAAAGTTGAAATTCCAGAACCACGTGACATAGATGACGTTTGATAGTTGCTCAGATATTTACAACATGTGTTCCAGTATCTGGGATATAGTTCTTGAAACATACAGGTGTATCTCATGGTTCTTTCACCCCAACGACATCGCCGACGGCAAGTGCACCATGTTCGTCCTGTACAGGAAAATTAATTATGAAAGGGTAATAGTTACATAAATTAATTAAGATATGTTGATATAATTGGCTAACAGCAATCTCGTGTCAATCTAAAACGAACCTTCATTTTAAAATCAATTGAATAATTTATAAATGACACGAGCTTCTTAGATAACGAACACAGGTTAATACAAGAAACAACTTAATAGTAATCGTTTTCTCATGTTCGTAACGGGACAAAATGTAGTTACAATATGTAACAGCATTGAATATCAGATGGAATGTTATTGTTATATTATTTGCGTGTTGAACTACAAAACACAGGAACAGTGCTTAAGTTTTTGAAAGATGTGGAACAGAGTTTCAACATGTTCAACGTGTAAATATAGTGATAAGTCAATATCTTATCAAAATTAATATATCAATTTAACGTTCAAATATTGTATTGGCTAGATTAGTGAACTGTTAATTCAATACAAACCATATTGATTGCCCATCGGCTGTGACATTGGACTTATTGGTCCTCCCAATGGACTCATCGACATCGGTCCTCTAAATGGACTCAACGGCTGAGACATTGGACTCATCGGTATCGGAAGTTCAATTGGACTCATTGGTGGTCCCTGTATACCCATTTGCTGTATACCCATTGGTTGTCCTATGCTTGCAAAATATTCTGGTGTATGACCCTGTATGGATGGCAAGACCGTCATCGCAATACACAGCAGAATAGTTGGAAGTCCCATTGTAAAAACTACGTCAAGTGACTTGTGATACACCTTGGTAAATCTGTAGCCTAATGTGCATTGATGTGTCTTCTAGAAACAGTATATATACCCTTCACCTAAACATTTAATGTAAAACAGACTTGAGCAAATTATTTTATTTATTGATTTTGTATAAAGTTCTACTTTGATCCGTCTAATTTATTTATATACTTTTTAATGAATTGTGGTTGAACGATTTGATCAGAAACATATTGTATACTTTTTTAAATGTACAAAAAAAAATTGTGTTTATTCATCAATTGTAGTTTAAACGTCTGATTAATATAGTGTGAATTAAAAAAAATAACATGATTCGTGACGAACATGATGTTTTGCTGTGTTACGTCATGCACGCGATTCTACGTACGTTAGAGCTAAAACAACAGATATGAACAAAGAGGAAAATAGACAAAGCACAAAAGCAAATACGAAAGACAAGAATGCAAAACTTTACTGTAGCACAAAATCAAAATTCAAATGACAAATTATATGTTTAGCCATATAAAAATGGATATTTCACTGTATCTAAAATCAGTTGCAAGTTCAACCTTCATGTCCTATCTTTTGCTATTTTCTGCACTTCTCCTCGCGGATATACGTTATGTTGGCCCAACAGACAGCGCTGGCCTTTGTAAGTCATCAATTGTCCTCGTCACAATTTAGAAAATCAAAATTTTATAACACATTATTACGAAGATAAACAGCGTCAGTACCTGTCAATTTTACTTCAAGACCATCGTGGTTTTTTTTTTGTGAAGTTGATACTGAATATAAATTTACAACTTCTTGATATCTTACGATTAAATTTGTTTTACAAAATGGACGAGACGCACCCCTGTGGAATGAAACTTCTGATCGTCTGCAAAAACGCATCATTGACGCTCGCATACAAAGTAACGAAGACCAAATAAAGTACACATTTGAAGAGAATTGAGTACCAAAGTTTCCTGAAACGTTTTCCTAGTATAGCTTTAGTAATGTATTTCTGAGGTAGAAAAGCCTTCGTATTTCAAGAATTCGAAACATTCAAAAACAAAAGTTCAAATGGTCTAAATCAATTGTAATTATTATGATAATGTGTCTTCCATATCAATTGTTAGACTACAATGGAATTATCCGCTTGAACTTATGGACCAAATTGCACAAAACATCGCTTCAATCATTAATATGGTATATAATCCTACGTATTTTGAGTCCAACTTTATTTTACATGATTACTAAAATCATAGTAGATACAAGTAACGACACAGACTCTTTAGAGCCGCTATTGATATGTCATTAAACAGGGGTTTTATAATAAACTTATCATATAAACCAGGATTAAATTTTGCATTTACGACAGACGGGCGTTTCGTCTACAAAAGACTCACCAGTAACGTTCTAATCCCAAAAAGTGAATAAGGCCAAATAAAGAACGAATTTTAATAGCATTGAGGACCAAAATTCCTAAAAATGTTCCCAAATACAACTTCGGTAATCTATTCTTACGGTAGAGATGTTGTTTTTTCTATGGTCGGGTTGTTGTCTCTTTGATACATTCCCTATTTCCATTTTCAATTGTATGCCGTAGATTTTAAGTTGTGAAACCAGTTAATTTATAAATATGACCATAGTGATGATAATTCGTGTCAGCACAAAAATGCTGACTACTGGGTTGGTAATACCCTTGTAGAATTAAAACTCCACCAGCAGTGGCATCGACCAAGTGGTTCTAAATAAACTCACCATAGATACCAGTATTACATTTAGTATTTAAGCCAGACGCGCCTTTCGTCTACAGAAGACTTATCAGTGACTCTCGAATAAAAAAAAATAAAAAGACCAAACAAAGTACGAAGTTGAGGATCATAGAGGACCAAAATTCAAAAAAGAATTCCAAAAGACAGCTAACGTAATCTATTCCTTAGGTAAAAAAGCCTTAGTATTTCGAAAAATTCAAAAGTTTTGTACACAATTAATTTATAAATATGACAATGGCAACTTATGGGCTAGTGATATTAAGTTTAAATTAAAACGTGATTCGATTTAGTTAGCACTTGTCTCTTTTAACGTTAATTATAACAATATAAAACAGAGTTCATTTAGAAAATGCAAATGTACTTAGCCTCGTTTATGTTCTAATTCAATTTTTCAAACTAAAATAAAGTATGTAAGTGCACAACGCTTATTGATATCTGATATCTATGTCGTACTTAAAATGTATACTTATATAAAAGTTATTTGATTCGCTGTATGCAAATAACGACCATTATATACAGATTGAGTAACGGTACACTGGCGTACAGAATATCTTAAAACAATAAACTGCTAGAAACACAAACACCAATATATACAATATAAAAAAAAGGATACACATAAGAAGTTAGCTATATCATTAAACCCTTCTTTCCGCAATATATTTGATCTTCGTTCACTAAATAATTAAAAATTTGGTGACTATGTGAGATAAAGGACACAGATACAGTTAAGTCGGTCTCATATATTGACTTCTATCTAGAAATTGACAATGAGGGTCGTTTGAAAACACAATTTTACGACAAAAGAGATGATTACAGCTGTCCAATTGTGCACTTTCCATTTATGAGTAGCAATATTCCAGCTGCACCTGCATACGGGGTATATATCTCCCAATTGAAACGATATTCCCGTGCGTGTATTACCTATCATTATTTTCTTGCTAAAGGGTTGCTGCTCACAAGGAAGCTATTAATCCAAGAGTTCAAAATGGTGAAGTGGAATAAAACTAACGGTACCAATTTTCTTGCAACATATGCGCATTTCGACAATACAAGTCTCTTCAGTGATGGTTGTGGCAAAACTATTTGAAATCCAAAGCTTATATTAAAGATGAAAAGCTATAATCCAAAACGTCCAAAAAGTAAAGCCAAATCCATGAAAGGAATCAGAGCTTTGCATGAGGGAGATACATTCCTTAGTTTATAATAATTTCTAATATTTTATAACAGCAAATTTGAATAACACAAAAAAATCCGTATTTTTATGCAAGTACCGAAGTACTGGCTACTGGGCTGGTGAAATCATCCCTTCGTAAACTTCACGGACGCCAACACGCGCTGGTTGTCCGTTATGAAATATCCGTTTCACAATTGATATCAGTAGTGTCCCTTACATCGTAACTACAATCTCATTCCCTTTCATGAATGCAACCTACCGAATTATACTTTTTACCGGATTTGTTATCACATAAGCAGCACGACGGGTGCCACATGTCGAGCAGAATCCACTTACTCTTCCGGAGCACCTGATATCACCCCTAGTTTTTTTGTGGGGTTCGTGTTGTTTATTCTTTAGTTTTCTATGTCATGTGTACTATTACTTGTCTGTTTTTTTTATTTTTAATCTTTAGCCATGGCGTTGTAAGTTAATTTTCGACTCATGAGTTTGACTGTCCCTTTGGTATCTTTCGTCCCTCTTTGAAGACATGACATTATTGTTTACAAATGCAACATATTTTCAGAATTCTTATATTCACAATGATTATATAGCAGTATATTATAAACAGACATTTTACAAAATGTTGTATACTCGGTGATTAAACGTTAAAAGTACGTTTCGTATCAACAAAATAATATATATTAACCCTCGGAGGCCATAACTATACAATCTGTCTGGCTTGTAATATAATAAAACATAAATGTTCGGACTAAGTGATTATATTCGGAATATTATATGTATATTACATGCAAAAAATAAAATCACAAAAATACTGAACTCAGAGGAAAATCTAATAGAAAAGTCCATAATGACATGGCAAAATGAAATGACAAAACGCATCAAAAATGAATGGACAAGAACTCTCCTATTCCTGACTTGGTACAGGCATTTTGAAATGTAGAAAATGGTGGATTAAACCTGGTTTTATAGCGATAAACCGCATACTTCGATGACAGTCTCATCAAATTCCGTTATATTTACAATGATACGTGAACTAATTAGACAAAAAAATAGTCAAAGTATGGATACAGCAGTTATCATTGTGTAACAATTTTAAAAGGAACATTTTAACAGAACACAAAAAAAAACATACTTATTGATTCGCGTGTTGACGTCAGAAAATTGTATACGTCACATACATTTGTCGTTCGATGTATATATACACACAATTTTTAAATTTCACATGGGAAAAAAATTACGTGACACATATGTTAAACAGGTAATCAATCAATCTTATTAACAAATAACACTTACGAATGTGTTGATCTGTCAAGTTTTATTTCCTATGTAAATCATCATTTTACATGGAAATTAAACAATAATGTAAGTAGATATAGGAATATGTGGTGTGAGTGCCAATGAGACAACTCTCCATCCAAATAACAATTTAAAAAGTAAACCATTATAGGTTAAAAAAGGATATTAAAAAAATAATTTACAAAATACGAAAAAAAAAAACGTCATTAGGTTTCAATTTTACCAGTTTAAATTGATGATTATAGTATGGAATTCGAAGCGATTGAATTGAACTTATCAATTCGTCAACACCATAACACTTCACCACATGATTACAAGACTTAGCAAATATCAAAAACCCTGCCACATTCTGTATGTTAATGTCCAAAGGCAGGCATCTGTATGTGAATGTTTTTTTAGTTGTTGCTGTATATCAATCAAGCTACACTGTTTTGATGCTCTCGACAGTTAAGACAAAACTAATACACCGTATGATGTTGAATGAGATTCAACTTCATTACTGATTTCCTGTTCTTACTATAAGTTTTTGAATTCAAAATTCTCATATAACATATTGAATCGTAAGTTTAGTATTTTTAATGACTAATTTCGTATTAAACTATGAAGGTTTGAATTAAGGTATTCTTCAAATCAACACGTTAGAGGTTCAATTACCTTTGATTATTTTAACAAATTTTCTTGTGTTTTTCAAGTACACATTTTGATTAAAACCAAATATGTTCAATCTCAATTCATGCCCAGGACAGTTAATAAATAACAAAGATCAAAGATGAATTGCATATAAATTATTAAATGAAACATTACGGTCATATCTGTTTTACATCAAAATGCTGGGTAAAGGTATATATACAGATCTCATAGATAGATCAATGTATATTTTGTTTAACCAGAGTTATTATCAATTGACTCGATATAGTCGACAAAGACTCAACAATGGCATTTCTTACTCCTTTTCTGTGTTTTGTCCTTGTAGTATTGCCACCCATCAGAGGTACCACACCTGAGTTCTTTGGAGATATTGGACAACCTATGAGTACATTGGAAGAACCAATGAGACCCTTGGGACAACCGATGAGTACATTTGGACAACCAATAAGTCCATTGGGACAACCTATAAGTCCATTGGGAGATCCTATTGGTACATTGGGAGATCCAATGGGAACATGGGGACAACCGATGAACAACCAATATGGTTTGTATAATAACAATTTATAATTAAATCAAGTCCACATAAACTTTAAAAGTAAAGTTGATGTAAAGTAAGGCAACAGTAGTATACCGCTGTTCAAAACTCGTAAATCTACGGACAAAAAAAAATCGTTTTCTATCAAATATTGACGTATAATTTTTGTTTAAACTATTGTGGTCCTCTTCCAGAATCGTACACCAATAATTGTTATTGTTCCATGTTATTCTACATACACGAATGTCAACAGAGGTGTATCATCATTGACTTTCAGTGTTATACTATATTTAGCATACCCTCCTCATTATATGCAAAATCAAACAGAAATAATACTATATTGTAAAAGCCTTATCAAATATTTTTTGTCTTACGTTGTGTATCTTGACTCAAAGTAAATGTTCGATGTTCATGCCAATGATCCACAAAAACTTTAACTATGTCAAGATGCTCTAAAAATGTAAGCAAACCCTGGTTAACATGTTAATAAAAAAATACTAGTATTTTATTATGAAAGAGTAACTGTCTTATATCATCTTATTCTTGAATCTGGATATTGTTTTTTGTTTTGTTAAAGCCTTTTGCCACTATTTATCTGTAGTGCATTTTCCCTCTAACTGCATTAAATATATATGAGAAACTTATCTTTTCTAAATTATTTTATTACTAAATCAATTTCCTTCACAGGAAGAATGTGGTGTTGTTGCCGTCGGCGATGTCGTTATAATGAAAGGACTGTGAGATCATACAGGTGTCTACTTCGATTTTACCCAAGATACTGGAACACATGTTGTAGATAACTGAGCAGTTATCAAACCTCATCTATGTACCGTGGTTCAGGAGGATCAACATTTCCTCAAATTCTACCAACTTACACAATTACTGAATATGGAATGGGAATGGGAATGGGAATCGGACAGCTGCCACCAAAAAGTGCCAAATAAGATGTTCAGGTAAGCAGCTCTTATATATTACTATTGAATTTGAAGGTTGTTACGATTCTATATTGTTGGCTTTTGTATGCTTGTCTGCTGGGCATAAACTTAATCTCACCAACAATCATATGCAGTTGCTTCTTCATTATGTTATAATGGTAGTTCATACAAAACTTGATCGATCTCCTTCATTATATAATGGGAGATATATCATGCAAACAATGAGCTTACTGAACCAGTTCATATTTTTGTTTAGGAGCAAGTTGAATCCCGCCCTAGCAGCTAGGGATTTCTTCGCTGTGTTGATGGCCTACGGATATCTTTCGGCTGTTTTCATCTCATTTGAAGATGTGTTGTCTCTTTTACACTGTCCCCATTCCTAAATGTATGCCATTTATTTAAAGTTGGAAGATAAATTATACATGAGAGTTTTCCAATTATTTGATATAGGAGAGCTCTACTTCAAATATGTTTTACGACAGAATCGATTTATAAAGAGAAAAATAGGGAATTGATCAGATGTCTTCCTTCATAGAGCATTACATTGTTAAAAAATACATGTAGGTGTAGATATATAAAACCTCAGGCAAATGTGGAGCTAAAATATATATATGAACTAAACCATTATTGGGAATCCCTTAAGAAATAACATTAGCTTTATTTATAATCTTTGGCAAAACCATCCGCTATTATTTGTTAAGGCTCGATCATTTCATAATTTATTTGGTCCCGTTAACTCTTCGATGCAAGCTTCACTGATGCTTTTTTTGTAGAAAAAAACAGGCTCCTGGTGATCTCTAGATATATCCTGGAATTTATGGTGAGTTTGAATACTCAAATTTTAGGTTTGGTAAAGATACATTTTATACTATTTAAAAAAAAAATATTACCACAAGATGTCTATTGTCACTTTTATGAGACAATATATTCTAGTGATCTTGCAGGTAAATGCAGATTGTTAGAGAGGGATATGTTTGCTCTATCTATATGTTTCCATTCCATGCTACATTCTGAATGTGTCTGTCACAATCACGAATCCTACTTATGGTTATAGTTTCTAGCTTCAATTAGATTTGATTTTATCGAGGATCGAGATAAAACAATACATGTTGTGTCATCAACTAAACTAACTAGTTAGAAAGGGAACACTGTTTTATTGTTTTAAAAATATATATGTGTTTGAGCTATTAATTTTACCATTTGATCATGGATTTACCGTTATGATTTATCCTCGGAGTATTTTTGAGATTCTACTTTTTATATATTAATGCGGCCTCAATTGCTAAAAATATTTCTATTGCAGAAACCAGTCACACGAAGACTAAACAGACAAATACTGAATTTATTTCGAGTTAAATTAATTAAAGAATACGACGTCGAATTCCTTTTTAAGTGTCTATATTTCTTATTTTCTTTATAAAATACACTAGTTCAGATGTGACGACAAAGTGTTTCATATTAGATATAGTGTACACACATATATTTACATCATTGCAAACTAAACATATATACAATTGAGAATGAACAGTGGGGTTGCGTTAAAGAGACGGCAGCCCGAACAAAAAGGAAAAAAACGGTCGAAGGCCACCATATTACATAAATCAAAACAAGTTAGAAATATGTAGTACAGATATCAATGTTAATAATGCACTTCTCTTTCTATATAATACGACGTTGAATGGTAGATAAAAAAAAATCCACGAAGGGAGATACATAAAGAATCAACGTCACTTAAGTTTTCTTCATATTTCATTGTCTTTTTGTCGGTTAGATAAGTTTGTCATGGCATTATAAGAGGAACAACTTATGAGTTTGATGCTCCGTTTGGTAGCTTTCGAATCTCTTTTAAAAGCATCTCATTATACATCGACAGATGTCCCCAATGGACGAAATTGCTCTAAAGGTTGGAAAGATTATATTGTGATTTGGATATACAGTTTGTACTTTTTTCACTTTCGATCTTTTATATCTGGGCGTCACTGGTGAGTCTTGTGTGGACAAGGCTCATTTTTGGCGTATTGAATTTTGAACCTGATGCTTTTTGTTATCTATTAATCATGTTTTTCTTTGTCAAATATGTTCTCATATTTATTTGTATTGAAGTCCTGTAATATTGTGTTGTCATTTGAATGTTATATTTTACTTTGCCATTAAAGTGCGAGGTTTGGCATGCCACAAAACCAGGTTCAACCCATCACTTGTATTCCCCTTTTAAAGTGTCCTGTACCAAGTCAGGAAGATGACAATTGTTATATTATTGTTTGTTTCTGTGTGTGTTGTATTTTAACGTTGAGTCGTTTGTGTTTTCTCTTATTTTTAAGATATTGAGAGAAGACGTGGCACGGTACTTGTCTATCCCAAATTCATGTATTAGGTTTTCATGTTATATTTGTTATTCTCGTGGTGTTTTGTCTGATGCTTGGTCCGTTTCTGTGTGTGTTGCGTTTCGGTGTTGTGTCTCCTCTTATATTTAATGCGTTTCTCTCGGTTTTATTTTTTTGTTACCCCGATTTTGTTTTTTGTCCATGGATTTATGAGTTTTGAACAGCGGTATACTACTGTTGCCTTTATTTATGCGTTTTATATTTCGCTGTCTTAAAGGGACACAAACTACGAGATATATAAAAAAAAAGTAAGATGTTTTTTGTGCAATTCTTGAAAATGCGCATCCCGAAGTGGTTATTTATCGATACTTATTGATAGTCACGCTTCGAAAACTAGATAATATGATATATTGTAATGCTTCATCGATATTAGAAAATATATTTTACACATTTTACACCTCGCTAACGCTCAGTATACAATATCGACAAATATAACGCCTACCCATGTTAAAATGAGCATAGAGCATGACATGAAGGAAATATTTCTTAAACAAAAGTATAGAATAAACGTTTTGTTCTGTTTTTCGGTCAGATCAGACCACCTCTTAATTTAAACGACAGAAAGAAAAACATATGGGAGGTAATTAAATGTTTATCAATAGGAAACGCAGAATTCGCGAAAGTAAGGAGTCTGTCCAGGTTTAAATGATTCCAGCTTGATATTAGCTATTCATAAAAAAATCTCATTTAGCGTAAAACATTACATTATGTGGGTTTATTTTTAAACTGAATGCTTTGATTTGTTTAAAAATTGCCTGAAACAGTATATTTGTTCACAAGGAATATAAAAACAACATTAATGTTCGCCTAGTGTGTTATAATGAAGGATTATATGTATAATTACATTTTATAGACGTTTGATCGGGGAATCAATCATTTTTATTCGCTAAAAGCATTAACGAGGTTGTGTTAATGTCATGTTTTATTCCTAAAAAAATGAATAGGAATAGGTCCGGTAAGACACCTTTTTGGCTCCTAAATATAGCAGTTAAACATTTAGTTATTTATCGGACAGATGTATGCTTCTGCTACATAAATCCCGTTGATTTATAATAAATTATCTCCCTTTGGACGAGTTGGGATATATAAACACCGTATGGGGGAAACTAAAGGCGAATCGCCATCTAAAAAAGAATAATTAACAAAAGGAAATGAAAACTCGTCTCTTTTGCTGTAAACTTTAGTATGTAGTTTCCCGTTTAAAATTGAGATGTCTAAATCTAGGAAGGGCAACTGCTGCTGTTTATGTTAGATTTACTGAAAGTAAGTTCTGTTGGGTAAATTTCGGAAGTATATTTCGAGAACTCTTGATTATTCAACGAAAAAATATCATCCAGAAAACGGTAGGTATTTTTGAATGTAACAACTAAATATAACATTGATGGGTCTTCACTGAGTTTGGTCATAAATTGAAATTCATAGCAATATATAAATAAATCTGCAATTGAAGAGGCACATTTAGTGCCCATAGGCATACCTTCTACCTGACGATACATTTTATCGCCTAAACGTATATAAATAATATCTATCCGAAAATTGAAAGCTTCAATCATATCCTCACATTTTCAGTAAGTTTATCTAGCATACTTTCCTTTTTCGTTACAGAAAAAAGCTTTAAACAAGTAACAGCAAAAAAAATAACAATGAGATTCGCGGAAGACAATTTTATCAAATTCAATTTTTTTTTTAATAGATTGTGTGGAAGTGTAGTGTACCAGGTAGAAAAATCATTGCTTTTTTATTAGTTGATATTAAAATGGATGTCTATATACCAGCTTTGCTTATTTGGTATATCTTCTTATTTTCACTTTTTCGTAATACATTTGTATGAACTTTCAGATTATTCTTTTTAAATCTGTACGGGGAAGTTTTCGATTGATCTAATTGTATAGTTGTATTGTTGATATTCACCCCAATTTGTATCAAGTGTTAAATTATGTATTTATATGACCGAACTTTCTTGGTATTCCTTATTATTGGAAGAATTTTATACACATAAGTAGTATACATAAAACGACATAGTTATTTTTCAAATACCTGTATATATTATTAAAAGTGTTTTTTTTTCAATAGTGATTTTTTTCGCAGGGTTTAATATTTCGAAGTGGTGTCTTGCCAAGGGTTGTTTTGAACTTGTTTGTTTGCTTTTTGGCCTTGAGTATGTGCTCACACCGCATCGTCCTATATCTATAAGGCCGTTAGTTTCTTGTTTGAATTGTTTTACATTGTCATTTTGGGGCCATTTAAAGCAGAGAATGTAATATGGGCGTTGCTCATCGTTGAATGCCATACAATGACCTATAGTTGTTAATTTCTGTGTTTTTTTTGGTCCCGTATGGAGAGTTGTCTGGTTTGCAATCAGACCACACCTCCTTTGTTTATCTAAGTTTAACGATACGTACCAAATCGAATTGTCGCGTTAATAAGCATATCGCAATATATTTTGGCAATTTCTTTAATTTGGCATGATCACTTTTCATTGAAAATCACATAGCAAAATGTGTATATATCTCAAAGTTTAATGAAATTAGTTGGTTATTTTTTTTACCTTTTTTGTCGTGACTAGATGTCTTATATGTCCTTAAGTCTAGTTTTCCGGATATTTTGTTTTCTTCAATCAATTTGTTAAACGGTACGAAGTGTCAACATCATTTTATTTGTCTGTTTTTTGTTGTTTTATAAAATTGCAAGAACATTTATTCTTCATGTTTTCCAAAAGTCGTTGCTGAATTAATGCAAATGTTGCAAATATTATGTTTATGCTTTGATGAATTAATTATATTCTACTTGTATTTAATTCTATTGTATATATATATATATATATCTATATATAAACAAGTCTAAATTGAAAACTACGCTCAAACCTATGATTGCGTTGGATAAAAACCCCTATTTTTATACATGTGCATGTAAACAAATTTTGTTGTACAAGGGTCTAAATACTGCACAAACAACATTTTCCAAAAGACCAAAAAAGGTGAAAAAGTATATTTAAACAAAGCGCATTCGACTAACAAGTCGAACAACTGATGTTCTTTAACCCTGCTGACTGCCATTGGCGATTGCCATATAAAATTGATCACGAGATGTCACAAAACGGATCTTAATATAAACTTAATACTTATCTAAACAGAAAACAATGAACTTCTGAACAAGATGTTATGCCACAAACACAAGGTGTCAATATTTTTTTGTACATCAGATCTAGATGTCGACAATATATGTCTCTTCAATGATGTTAGGGATCTGAACGGTATTTTGAATGCCATATAATTTACCCTCAATTTAAGATTGACTCTTGAATTTTAAGAGTCAATATAGGATGAACGGATAATATTAACCGGAGGGAAAATATGATACAAGCCCAAACAATAAAGTATAAACAAGTCTTACTTGAAAACTACGTTCAAACCTATGACTGCGTTGGATAAAAACCGTAATTTTTATACGTGTGCATGTAAAACAAATTTCGTTGTAGAAGGGTCTAAATACTGCGCAAACAACATTTTCAAAAAGAGCAAAAAAGTACAAAAGTATATTTAAACAAAACTAATTTGGCTAACAAGTCGAACAACTGATGTTCTTTAACCCTGCTGACTGCCATTGGCGATTGCCAAATAAAATTGATCAGGAGATGTAACAAAATTGATCTTAATGTAAATTTAATACTTATCTAAACAGAAAACAATGAACTTGTGAACAAGATGTTATGCCACAAACACAAGGTGTCAATATTTTTTTGTACACCAGATCTAGATGTCGACAATATATGTCTCTTCAGATATGTTAGGAATCGAAACGGTATTTGGAAGGCCATATAATTTACCCTCAATTTAAGATTGACTCTTGAATTTTAAAGTCAATAAAGGATGAACGGATCATATAAACCGAAAGGAAAATATGATTCAAGCCCAATCATAAAAATATAAACAAGTCTACTTTGAAAACTACGTACAAACCTATTAGGATTGCGTTGGATAAAAACCGCAATTTTCATAAGTGCATATAAAACTAATTTTGTTGTAGAAGGATCTAAATACTGCACAAACAACATTTTCCAAAAGACCAAAAAAGTGAAAAAGCATATTTAAACAAAACGCATTTGACTAAGAAGTCGAACAACTGATGTTCTTTAACCCTGCTGACTGCAATTGGCGATTGCATATATCTATATATATATATATATATAAACGCCTAAAAAGTGTACATAACAACACCAATAACACAAAAAGGAACTATTATAAATGTAATTATTTATAAATATTTCGGATAACAGATATCCTTCGTCAGTCAGATTCTGATGTTAAATGAATCATCTTTAAGTCTTCTTAGATTATAAACTTTTACTAAATCTTGAAATTTATACAATAAAAAAGGCAAACCGAACATCAGTTTAGACGCTTGCATCATTGCAAAAATATGTTGAATATGAAATAGGTTATATGACTAATTACATCAGAGAGTTCAAATAAATGTTTTAAATAAAAATAATAATGTGCGATATGAACTAGCACAATTCTAAAGCTTTAACAGTGTCGATAATTATGATGTTACAAGAAAGATTGCGTCAATAAGAATTCCAAATAAACAGCATTGAACGGTCTTATTTCTAAATAAACAGCACTGAACGGTCTAAATTTCTAAATATTTCAGATTTAACAACTGTAGTGTAGTAACATTAGAGTCTGCGATGTTTAAAACAAACGGCCGTTTAAAAAAATAACAAATTTTGACTAAAGTAAAATAGTTGGACGTGGCTTGGTACTTATGCATCCCTCAAAAAATTAAGCAATTTAGATTGTTATATTCAACAGATATATTTTAGAAATGAGTAAGGATAGAAATAAAAACGGGGACTGTAATAATAAGTAATATAACCCAGATGTGAAGCACTGCATGGTGTCGAATTACATCTTTTCATTTATCCCATTTGGTGCCAAAGTTGTTAATTTTCTTATCCAAAATCTTTCCCGAGTAAGTCTATCCTCCCTAGACCAAGCAGAGATGTGGTCAATGATAGTAATGGTCAGTAGATTGAGATCTGCCTTAGTGTGGCCAGGGGATCTCAAATGACGACTAAGAGGGAGGTCTGGCTTGCATTGGTAGTCGCTACGATGACCGTTCATTCGTTTGTGATACTGCCCAAAATACATAAAGTCAATAATCCAGGTAGACCAATTGTTTCCGCCAATGACCACCCTACA
Source organism: Mytilus edulis (assembly GCA_019925275.1). NCBI lineage: Eukaryota > Metazoa > Mollusca > Bivalvia > Mytilida > Mytilidae > Mytilus > Mytilus edulis. Next base: position 105,773,703 of record CM034354.1, on the reverse strand, counting down.
GAAAAAATATCAGAATTTATTGACTTTCATCTCCGAACACACGTAGAAAATTTACCATCATATATTCAAGACACAACACATTATCTTAAAAAAATGGAATCTTTGAACCCTCTCCCACCTGAAACGATCCTTGTCTCGCTTGATGTTACCTCCCTCTATACTAATATCCCCCATGACGATGGTATAGAAGCCTGTAGGGAAGTCTGGAACTCTCGTAACACCTTAAATCCTCCAACTGAATGTCTCATCCAGCTTCTTACTTTGGTATTAAAATACAATAACTTCACATTCAATGGTGAGCACTTTCTCCAAGTTAATGGAACAGCAATGGGAACAAAGATGGCCCCGTCTTATGCCAATATTTTTATGGGGAAATTAGAACAGAGAATTCTCAATTCTTTTCTTTATCAACCCCTCTCTTGGTTCCGATTTATTGACGATATTGACATGAAGTGGGATAATACTAAACAAGAACTAGATTTGTTTATTCCACATGCTAACGATGCCCATCCCTCAATAAAATTCACATATGAAATCTCTGACTCTAAGATCACATTTCTTGACACTACAACGCAATTGAGGGATGGAAACATATTTACAGATCTGTATTGCAAGCCCACAGACAAACATCAATATCTGTCTCCTTCAAGTTGTCACCCTAAACATTGCACCAAGAGCATTCCCTACAGCCAGGCCATACGAATAAAAAGGATTTGCTCCACCAACGATGTTGCCAAAAAACAACTACAAGAACTTCGCGGTCACCTAAAACATCGGGGCTACAAAAGGAAAGACATTGATAAAGGTTTTTCTCGTGCTAGCAACATCAGCCGAGATGAACTTTTACAATATAAAGTCAAAAAGGTCAACAGGAGGGTGCCTTTTGTGTTGAATTACCATCCAAAATTTGACAACTTGTCTCACCTTATCCGCGAAAGTTGGAAAGATATCGAAAAACATCCTAAACTATCCAAGATCTTTCCCGAGCCACCTGTACTGGCTTTCCGCAGGCCCAAAAGCCAAAGACTTGCTGGTGAGAGCTGAGTTATGCTCTCAAGCAGGCTCTTCGTCAGTGGGCTCTTGCAAGGGTTGTGGAAACAAACGATGTCTGACTTGCAAACAAATACTGGATACCCAGACTTTTAACAGTCACTCCACTGGTACAGAATACACCATATTTTGCAATGTTAATTGCAAGACTACAAATGTTGTGTATCTCCTACAGTGTAAATGTGGTAAACAGTATGTTGGCGAGTCAGAACAGCCGTTTCACAAACGAATGAACGGTCATCGTAGCGACTACCAATGCAAGCCAGACCTCCCTCTTAGTCGTCATTTGAGATCCCCTGGCCACACTAAGGCAGATCTCAATCTACTGACCATTACTATCATTGACCACATCTCTGCTTGGTCTAGGGAGGATAGACTTACTCGGGAAAGATTTTGGATAAGAAAATTAACAACTTTGGCACCAAATGGGATAAATGAAAAGATGTAATTCGACACCATGCAGTGCTTCACATCTGGGTTATATTACTTATTATTACAGTCCCCGTTTTTATTTCTATCCTTACTCATTTCTAAAATATATCTGTTGAATATAACAATCTAAATTGCTTAATTTTTTGAGGGATGCATAAGTACCAAGCCACGTCCAACTATTTTACTTTAGTCCAAATTTGTTATTTTTTTAAACGGCCGTTTGTTTTAAACATCGCAGACTCTAATGTTACTACACTACAGTTGTTAAATCTGAAATATTTAGAAATTTAGACCGTTCAGTGCTGTTTATTTAGAAATAAGACCGTTCAATGCTGTTTATTTGGAATTCTTATTGACGCAATCTTTCTTGTTACATCATAATTATCGACACTGTTAAAGCTTTAGAATTGTGCTAGTTCATATCGCACATTATTATTTTTATTTAAAACATTTATTTGAACTCTCTGATGTAATTAGTCATATAACCTATTTCATATTCAACATATTTTTGCAATGATGCAAGCGTCTTAACTGATGTTCGGTTTGCCTTTTTTATTGTATAAATTTCAAGATTTAGTAAAAGTTTATAATCTAAGAAGACTTAAAGATGATTCATTTAACATCAGAATCTGACTGACGAAGGATATCTGTTATCCGAAATATTTATAAATAATTACATTTATAATAGTTCCTTTTTGTGTTATTGGTGTTGTTATGTACACTTTTTAGGCGTTTATATAATTTATTGTATTGTGTACATGTATCGTTACTTGTAACGATCCAGCGCCCTCGTGGGAAAAATCGTTGACTTTTATTCAGACGTTTTATATATATATATATATATATATATATATATCGATTGTAGACCATGCATGTGTATATTGGTTAAACAATGCATACCTTTTCCAAGGGGGGGGGGAATCTACGTCATCACGCAGAGTGTCGACGATCGAAATTGGACCACCATCTCGTCGCTTAAAGGTAAGAATTTTACTTATTATGCCAGTTATATGATAGTTATGATTATACAAAATAGTCCATCAAAGACTATATAAAGTAGAAAAATAATTGAGCCATCGCTCAATATTATTGGTTATCTCAATTTTGCAAACACTTCATTTTGGAATTCAATACTGATTCAATACAAGATTGTGTGGATTTGATGTCTTTCTGGTTTTGTTTTTTGTCGTTTTTCATTGTTTGACATGGCGTTCGTTTTTGAACGATTGAATGCCCCTTTGGCCTCTTCCAACTGTCTTTCAACAAATTGTTTGCATTCAGGAAAACATTTCTAAATTCACGTAATTGATACACTCGTCATTATTCTTTGCCTCCTCATGCGTTTTATATAATATAATTGTCTTATTTCTGATAGGGGAAATTCAGAAATTATTGCAATATTTTATTAACGTGACCATTCGATTTGGTACGTATCGTAAAACTTAAAGTAAATATAAAAAACGAATGTGTGGTATGCTTGCAAACGCGATTACTCTCCACAAAATACAAAAATAACACAGAATTTATAGCTATATGCCTTCAACGATCTGTTATAAAAGGCCCAGAAATGACAATGTAAAACGAGAAAACTAACTAACTGCCTAATGAATGTACAAAACACGAACAAAAAACGCACAAACAAACGACAACCATTGAATTACAGGCTCCTGACTTTGGAGAGGCATATTTATATTTGATATGTTTTAGTGCACTAGGGGTTGACTATAAGGGTTTTAATTGATTTCGCATTATTTTGTATCATCTCAAATATCGCAATGATAAATGCACACAGTTATTTGCAAATAGCAGTGTTGCTTTCCCGTGTTTAAAAGTCTGTCACGATAATTTCTGTATTATGATGTGGTCAATATATGGGTCAGTCGTTAATCAATCTAAAGCTGTGTCCAATGTTTTTTGCTCCACTGTATATTACGAAACACCTAAATAAAAGTACATATTTTATTACAAAAGTAATGTTGAAATGTTCTTTAGAAACGTGTTTTGTGGTGATAAGCTTGTTTACGATCAATTGACAGAGAGCATGTGTTATATTTGATTATTTATTTTAACCTTTATTTGTCAATGATCAGATCATCCATTGACAGATAGCATATGTTATATTTGACTATTGGTTTTAATCTTTAACCTTCAACCTTAATTAATGTTCAAATAAACGAATCAAAGAAAAGTTACATGACATTTACGAAAAAAGACAATTGAGTGCATAGTGTGATTTCAATCACTTTTTCTGTTGTTTTGTTTTACTCAGCTGGTGATAAGTTTGTATAAATACAGAAAGATGTGTGATAGGTTCTCACAGGATATTCTCCTAGAAACAGTACCAATGGCTAGACAAAGGAGTGTATTTACCATTTTGACAGTACTTGTGTGTCTTCAGCACGCTTTCGCACTCAACAAGGTCAGTAGTGTTCCCTATGGCAGCAACATACCATATCAGGGAAGTGGTAGTGGTCCAGGAGCTGGACCTTTATGGCCAACTTATCCAGGAGGCAATATAGGTAGTGGTCAAGGAGCTGGACCTTTATGGCCAACTTATCCAGGAGGCAACATAGGTAGTGGTCCAGGAGCAGCACCTTTATGGCCAACTTATCCAAGAGGCAATATAGGTAGTGGTCCAGGAGCTGGACCTTTATGGCCAACTTATCCAGGAGGCAATATAGGTAGTGGTCCAGGAGCTGGACCTTTATGGCCAACTTATCCAGGAGGCAACATAGGAAGTGGTCCAGGAGCAGCACCTTTATGGCCAACTTATCCAGGAGGCAATATAGGTAGTGGTCCAGGAGATGGAACTTTATGGCCAACTTATCCAGGAGGCAATATAGGTAGTGGTCCAGGAGCTGGACCTTTATGGCCAAATTATCCAGGAGGCAACATAGGTAGTGGTCCAGGAGCAGCACCTTTATGGCCAACTTATCCAGGAGGCAATATAGGTAGTCGTCCAGGAGATGGAACTGTATGGCCAACTTATCCAGGAGGCAATATAGGTAGTGGTCCAGGAGATGGAACTTTATGGCCAACTTATCCAGGAGGCAACATAGGTAGTGGTCCAGGAGCAGCACCTTTATGGCCAACTTATCCAGGAGGCAATATAGGTAGTGGTCCAGGAGATGGAACTTTATGGCCAAATGGTTTGGGCGGCAATATAGGTAATAGTCCAGATGGTTCATGGCCGGGAGCTGGTCTTGGTTTGCCATATGGTTTGGGAAGCGGTGGTGGTGGTGACCCTATCATTGCAGGACCAACATCTGGACTTGGTGGACCATATGGGTACGGAGGTAATAATGATGGTGGATTCGGTGGACCAGGAGGATCTGGAGCAGGTTTGTACAGCTCTTCTTTTTTATTTGATTTCATTCTACATACCAAATATGATATAAAAAAATCGGTTCACAATCTTTCACACTTCACACATATATATGTTCGTTTAGCTAAATATATAAATAAGGAGTTCTCAATCAGTATATATTTCTTTATTGGATATTGTCTAAATTATCTTTTCTTTAACGCAACATTTTAAAACTAATATAAACGGTACAAATAATCTATCTACCCATAATAATTGTTATCATAAAATGAATTTCATTGTTTCATAAAAGTCTAAAACTCCTTGATTTGAATAGCAATAATTTGTTGAAACTTAGCGTTTTGCGTCACTGATAAATGTTAATGTCCATGCAACTCACTAGTTTTGTTTTTATATTTCAATACTTATTTTAAATAATGACTTGATTTACTAACTGTTTTACAAATCAAATCTTGCTTTTTTGATATATGATATGTATCAATCTTTAGCAATTGCTTCCGATTTATATTAAAAAAAATATATCATCCTCACATAGAGTTATGTTTCTTTCATAAAAAATAGTTTTGAATATTATGGGCCAAACACATTTTTATTCAAGGAAACGATCACCCCGTTATATTCGGTATCGAATTATACTATTTGTTATTTTTATGAAAACTTGAATTACTTTATTTATACTTAAAATCTCAAATCCAAAAAAAATATTCACCTTTTTAGAATGTACAAGTCTGTTGATAGAAGTATGAGTCGTTTATTTTGCGGTAAGAATTTGAAATAATTACCCAGTATGCATTACATTATAACAATTAAAGTTCCTTATTGTTATACAGGAAGATGGTGGTGTACCTGTCGCAGCTGGTCCTGTCGTCAGGGAGAAATACAAATCAGCAGTCAATGTCGTCTGCCCTTCTATTCTTGGTGGAACAGAACATGTTGTAAATGGCTGCCATGGTGGGCTTCTAATGCTTCCGGTTATGGCGGTTACCGTGGCTATGGTATCAACAGACGACCTTACGGTGGACTAATTGGAGGCATGCGTAAACCAAAGGCTTACTAAATACGACAAGGTACAATCCAATATGTACCGATTAGAAATTTATAATTACAATTATTCCCTAACAACCTAAAAAAAATATTTTGGTGATTATTTCTAACTCTGTCTTTCTGATTGTAAGAAAAACATAGACATGAGGTCTATAAAGTAGTGTTCAAATTGCGAATCGAAACAACATTAACGGTGTAAACAAAAATTCAAATTAGACACACATTTATAATTAACAAAGGATTAAGATTTCTCTCGTACAACTATATCAAATGACAAGAAAAAAAAACCAACCTAAAACATGTCCTTAACATTAGGGGTTCAATTAAAGGCTTAAACACACCTAACGAATTGAAAATAACTGTCATCTTTCTGACTTGGTATCGTTTGAAGAACTTGATGGATATCGTCTGATTTAGTAGCATGGTAAACATCTCACTTCTTTGACAGTAGCATTACTGTACATGTTATTGATAGCAATGTGTAAAAAAGAAGAAGACATACATTTGTATCAAAGGTTTGGCCTTTTTAACTTTATTGGATTCGAGCGTTACTGAAGTGTCTTTTGTAGAAAAAACACGCGTCTGGCGTAGATACTAAATTTAGTCGATACCCCTGCTGGCGGAGATTTATTGTCTCGAGGATATCACAAGCCCAGTAGTCAGCACTTTTTGTGCTGACATGAATTGTCATTAATACGGTTATATATTGAAATTTACTGTTATCACATTTTTTAATGTTTTGAAATTCTAAGGCGTTTCTACCTCAGGCATAGATTACCTTAGCTGTATTTGTCAAATCGTATAGGAATTTTGGTCCTCAATGCTCTTCAACTTCGTACTTTATTGGCCTTTTTAACCTTTTTGGATTCAAGCGTCACTGATGAGTCTTTTGTAGACGAAACGCGCGTCTGGCGTATATAATAAATTTCAAAAAGAGATTTGATAACAACCAAGAGTATACATGATAACATGTAGCGGTTGTTAAACATAGTTTTATGAATTAAAGAAAAAACTAAAAATAGTTAACTTACATAGCACAAATAAGTTATAAAACATACATCAAAACCTTCCTCCCGCAATCGATGTTAGTTGTTTTTGTAAATATACTTTGTACATAAATTAGGTCGTTAATTTTCCCCTTTGAACGGTTTCACATTTTGTTTTTTGTTGTATAGTTGACTATACGGAATTGTTTTTTTTTCATTGTTGAGGCCGTACGGTGACCTTTAGCTTTAATATTGCTGTGTCATTTGGTCTCTTGATGAAAATTGTCTAATTGGCAAACATACCTCATCTGGTTTTTTTTTAATATTAACACATTGATATTGATTAAGGGAGTCCTGGGTTCATTGTATATTCCTCAAGTATATCATGTATATTTTAATAATTGTTACTTTGAACAGTTGTACTATTTATCGACGATGTGTTTATTAAAGAACTGAGTACACTAGTTTATCTCGCAACTTTATTTTATCAGGTTTAGATTTAATAATTTTTATGTTTCGGAAGACATATTATTTAAAGAGAGAGGGACGAAAGATACCAAAGTGATAGTCAAACTCATAAATTGAAAATAAACTGAAAACATCATGGCTAAAATGAAAAAGTCTAGCAGACAATTAATAGTACACAAAAAATTAATGACTGATAACACGAAAGCAACCAAAAGCTGGAGGTGATCTCTTACGTTCAAGAAAGGGTAAGCAGATCCTGCTCTACACATGGCCACGTCGTGTTGTTCATGCTATAACAAACCCGGTAAATAGTCTTATTCGGTAGGTTACATTCATGAAAATAAAAGGGAATTATTAGATACGCGCCCGATATCATCTGTGAAACAGTTATTCCATAACGGTCATTATCAAAATATTGTTATTGATGAACCCTGATATTATAACATAATTAGTATAATTAATTAGATACATATTACAACATTATCAAAGTTAAACTCAGTCTAGTTATTAGAATGTTCTTTCTATTAAGTGCTTGTTGGTTTATTAGAAAATAGAATACTAAAATTATTATGTGCATGCTTGGCATTATTTAGAATGGATAGACACACACACACTATGAATAACATTTTCAACATGGACATGTAGGGTGAGATTACTGGATGGGTTGTGTTAAATTAATTATTTAATTGATAATTTTTCTTTTTCTTTTTTGTAGGTAGATATATGGCATGTCAACGATCTTTCTTCTTTTATCTTGTAAATAAATGAATTGCATCTTGATGCTAGCTTTTTTATATGAAACATTATCAGTACAGTAAAACAAAACCAACTAAAAAGTATGCAAATACATTAAAAAGGATATAGAAGTACAATGCAAGTTTTTTGTGAATTGGTTTGTTGTACATAGAAATGTCAGGTTTGTAATTTAATATGTGGCTGGCTTACTCAATCCTGTATATATTATACAGAATGTACACAGCCATGTTCACCATCACTGCTTGTGACCCGATAGATAAATGTGTTGTAGAGTTGTCACTGGTTCAGACGTACTTATACATTATTTTGATACCCATCTATAACAACATGATGTGTAGTTCAAATTATCAGCTATAAAAATAATAAATCACGAGAAAAATCGACTACTGTTACAGATAACCGACAATACTGATGGACGGATTGACACACTATTGATAATACAAACAACTGAAGACCTATGTTGCTTTCTCCTCCATTTAACCAAATGTAAACAATAGTATACCTCAGTTATCTGATTCTAATGTCAAAATAGGTACATGTACACTGAAGTGTCACTATTTGTCAAATAGAAGCGTCGAACTATTTGACCAGTCAATAGTGTCTAACTATATATTTGACCAAAACAGTAAATTCACAAAAATACTGAACTCCGAGGAACATTCAATCGGAAAGTCCCTTCTCACATGGCAAAACCAAATGACAAAAGACATTAAACGAATGGACAACAAATGTAATAATCCTGACTTGGTACAGGCATTTTCATATGTAGAAAATAGTGGATTGAAAACTTTTGGCTTGCTTTGTTTACATTGAAGGATCATTTTAATTTAACCAAGCGACATATACGTAAATAGAAAAGACAAGAAATTCGTCATTTCAAAACTATACCTTTTACTGTTACATTATTATTTGTTGTGGTAAATGTTTACATGCATTAAAAGAACTGACAAAGCTTTATAGAAGTAAATGACAGATTGGATCGCAGAAAAACAAAACTGTACTTAGCCAGGAATGTCACATCTGTTTACTAGATAAAGTAAAATCATAAAAATACTGTACTTAGAGGAAAATCAATTCAGAAAGTCCGTAATCAGATGGCAAAATCAAATAACAAAATGCATCAAAATCGAATGGACAAGAACTGTTATATTCCGGACTTGGTACAGGCATTTTCAAATGTAGATACTAGTTAATTACTAGTATATGATTCTTTTTTTCAATTATTTCCTTGTGTTAATTTACCTTGCAGTTGTGTATTAATGTTATTCAATTGTTCAATTGAATTTCAAAATTAGTTTTTCCTTTAATTCACATTATGATACTAGTAAACTATGGCATCTAAAAATCATACATTTAGCATTTGACATAACTTGCCCTTCTGGGAAAGTTGGGATTATTTCTGAATTCAATGCTAGCCAAAATGTATCTGTCGGTCTTTCAGAACATCACAGTTGTCTGACATAATGTACACCGTGAAGTGTGTTACAATTGTTCCCTACACATTTATGTAAAGGTGGTACCTAATACTACAGGGAGACAACTCTGTAAACTCAGAATTGATATTTTGTATATATATAGAAATGTCAGGTTTGAAATTTAATATGTGGCTGGCTTACTCAATCCTGTATATATTATACAGAGTGTACACAGCCATGTATCAGCATCACTGCTTGTGACCCGATATATACATTTTTTGTAGAGTTGTCACTGGTTCAGACGTACTTATACATGTTTTAATACCCATCTATAACAACATGATGTGCAGTTCATATTATCAGCTATAAAAAAATAATCTTGAGAAAAAACGACTAACGTGACAGATAACCGACAATACTGATGAACGGATTTACAAACTGTTGATAATACAAACAAATGAAAACCTATTTTGCTTTTCCATCGTTTTTACTAAATGTAAACAATATTATACCTCAGTTATCTGATTCTAATGTCAAAATAGGTACACTTTATTTTCAATATTCGTCAAATAGAAGCGTCGAACTATTTGACTAGGCAATAGTTTCTTACTATATATTTGACAAAAAAAGTACAATTACAAAAATACTGAACTCCTAGGAAAATTCAATCGGAAAGTCCCTACTCACATGACCAAATCAAATGACAAACGTCATTAAACGAATGGACAACAAATGTCATAATCCTGACTTGGTACAGGCATTTTCAAATGTAGAAAATGGTGGATTGAAAACTTTTGGCTTGCTTTGTTTACAATTAATGATAATATCAATTTATAATGGCGACATATGGATAAATAGAAAATAACATAAATTCGTTATTTCAAAAATATACTTTTAACTGTTACATCATGTACATTATTTATTGTGGTAAATGTTTTTCAATGCATTAAAAAAACTCACAAAGCTTTCAATAGTTTTTTGAATTGTGACTTGACAATCGGTTTGTTGTGGTAAATGTAAATTAAATGAAAGATTAAATCGCAGAAAAAAAACCTGTACTTAGCCAGAAATAATACATCTGTTTACTAGAAAAAAAGTAAAATCACAAAAATACTGAACTCCGAGGAAAATTCAATCGGAAAGTATCTACTCACATGGCAAAATCAAATAACAAAAGCCATTAAACGAATGGACAACACATGTCATAATCCTGACTTGTTACAGGCATTTTCAAATGTAGAAAATGGTGGATTAAAAACTAGTGGCTTGCTTTGTTTCCATTGAAGGATCATATCAATTTAATCTAGCGACAAATAGATAAATAGAAAATAACATAAATTCGTCATTTCAAAACTATACTTTTTACTGTTAAATCATGTACATTATTTATTGTGGTAAATGTTTACATGCATTAAAAAATCTCACAAAGCTTTCAGTAGATTTTTGAATTGTGACTTGACAATCGGTTTGTTGTGGTAAATGTAAATCAAATGAAAGATTAGATGGCAGAAAAAAATGTACTTAGCCACGAATATCACATCTGTTCACTAGAAAAAAAGTAAAATCACAAAAATGTTGATTACTAGTATATGATTTTTTTTTCTCAAGTATTTCCTTGTTTAAATGTACCTTGCAGTTGTGTATTTATGTTATTTAATTGTTCAATTGAAATTCAAAATTAATTGTTCCTTTAATCCACATTATGATACTAGTAAAATATGGCATTTAAAAATCATACATTTAGCATTTGACATAATCTTGACCTTTCGGGAAAGTTGGGATCACTTCTGAATTAAATGCTAGCCACAATGTATATGTCGGTCTTTCAGAACATCACAGTTGTCTGACATAATATACACCGTGAGGTGTGTTACATTTGTCCACTACAAATATATGTAAAGGTGGTACCTAATACTACAGGGAGATAAATCTGTAAAATCAGTTGGTTTTTAAAGGATATATTAGGCTTCTCAATGATCAAAATAAGTGTTTGTCAAACTGATATATGACAAGTGTATTTTTCTGATAAAATGGTTGGTTCAATTTTTTTTTTTATTTTTATATTTTTGTCAAAGGGTGAAAGTAAATACTGTTGTCAAAATTTAATGAAAACTAAACCAGCCAAATTAATTTTAATGAAAGTGTTGGGTACCACCTCAATGAATGGTAAATAGTTCGTAAAAGTCAGAATCGTAATTCATTTATATACAATCTAGACATTAAATGATTGGTGACATAATCTCTATAAGTTAAAAAAAGTAGCTGTTTGTTGTGTAGTCTTTTGTACGAAATAGATAGTATATACACCTCAGCACTATACATTGGAAACAGCATTGGTCTACAGTATCTTTAAATTTTAATGTTTCAATTGAATACCATAACCGTTTGATTTTAATAAATTATCACCCGAATTTACACAATGCACACAATAAATGTCAGATGAATCCCATTCTGAGTCTTCATCATATTTAGTTAAATTTCAAAAAAACAAATTCGCCAAAAAAAATATTCGTTTGTCAAAAGCTTTTATGTTGTTTAAATCGATTACTTACCATTGTTATCTCAACGGGTGGCAGAAGTGGTGTAGAATTTGCATATTATTCAAGAAAACCTAAACATAGTGCGTTTTTATGTTTATGTGGCTAAGTCATGTTGATGCCACTACTGGTGGAGTTTAAATTCTCCGAGGGTATTACCATTCCAGTAGTTAGCACTACTGTGTTGATTTGAAGTATCACTGATTTCATGGTAAATAATGTAATGTCAGCCATGCAGTTGTGAGGAGAAATAAAGAACCGAAGAAGGTTAATGGCCGAAACGTCTTGAAAACATGGTTTATTGATACAATTATATAAAGTAACTGTTAACAAAATTTAGATTTTTTTGTTCTTGCCAATTGATGACGTTATTATGCTCAAATCATTGACACATTTTGCTTTCTGTTATTTTATAAGACTTCTTTCTGCAATGAAGGTTGTCTTAAAATATATCCTTTCTCTTAATGCGTTTTTGTTTATTATAGTCTTTCTTACTTGAACTGTGGGAAGTTTTATACCTGTCATATCAAAATATAACCACTAGGTCGGCAATTAATGCAGAAATCGTAAACAAAATAAATTCTTTCTTTACTGTAACAAATGAAAAGATTTAAATTCGATATAATCAATGGCTCGTCAATGTAGCGACGATTCCCGCATCCGTAGGTGTCCTTCAGCTGGCCCCTAAAATATGTATATAATGTGAGTTTTCATTATACCATTTAACCTTATACGGTCGAATTTTGTCAATTTATTATAAAATCCAGATTACTATTTGTATAGTTCTACTCAACATGTTTAAATACGACTATTCAATGACATGTAATGCTATTGAATTCAGGCATACAAAAGCGTATCGTTACACAGTGGCAATGAAAATTGTAGTAGCAAATGTTTTTTCGGTAGGTGGGTAATTGCAGGATATATTTGAATGTTGTAAGCATTCTCCTTTTATAAGCTGAAAGTATATGTTTATGTATAATACATGGTAGAAAAGTCTACCAGATTAAGATTTTCTGCTATCACCTGTAATGTCTTAATCGCCACGTTGATTTACGATATGTCCTCTTCTTATACTAAGATTTAGTCATGATGATAAAGAAATGACTGTAATATTTTTTCTGTCTATGAAGAAATAAAATAAACAATTTGGTGCACACTGAATAACGCGCGTAGCGGGTTATTAAACACTGTGCACCACATTTTTTTATGATATTTTAAAAAGACAGAAAACATATTACAGTAATTTCTTATAATTTAATTTTAAAGTCCATTTTAAAGCGTAGAAAATCATCAAAAAACATTGATGACGTCATGGTCATATGACTGAATTATGTCTATGGGCTCATAACAAAATAACGTCAGCCAATCACGTGACGGGTATATCCAAAATTAAATTATTTTACAATATACTAAAAGTATCATTTACTAAAACTACTGCTGGTTGGTGACTGATCCCTCACCATTTAAAATAAACAGCCTGAAACCAGGTATTCACTTCCGTTGTTGTCAGCTTTGTCACAGAAATTATCTCAATTTTCAAAATAAGAATCAAAATTAAACTGTTGTTCCGCAAATTTAAATAAGATGACTTATTCCGTTATAAACGAATAAAAGAATAATATTGACGATTACAACTTGTCCTGCTCGTATTTGGCGTTGCCGGATAGGACGACCATTGTATAACCACTTTAATGGTCGATGTTTAAGAGTTCATATTTTTTTAAACTAACACAAAATTGCAGCTCCTACTGGAAATGACCGAAAAACAGACAACGATTTTCGGACAATTTCCTGAATAAAAAACACGATTTCAAAGAAGTATTTCTAAGTAAATATTTGACCAAATGCCCTAATTTTGAATTCTTTACACCTTTGAAATATCTGCTATTCATCTATAATGCAATTGATTTGATAAAAATTGTTAAAAGCTGCGGTTATTTGGTTTTAAATAGATGTGTAAAAACGGCGAATATGTGTCCCCCATTGACAAAATATCCGGAAATTTCATAAACTCTTTAATCTAACTTTTCAGATGATTTTTTTCAAACAAACCCGTTTTCAAGCTTAAGAATATTTTGCATTGGAAGTTATCTTCATATAGAAATATCAGTATACTTCAAAAACATTTAGACCTGCCCATAAACAGTAGAAAACATGGAAAGATGTGGCGAAAATGAGCAACCCACTCTACACGTTAACTATTCTTATTTTGTGTAAATGGTTAATGTAATATCAATGCAATCAAAATCAAACAAACAGTTGCAAAATGCTACCGCTGTTAATTCTTATAACATCTTGCATGCTTATTCAGAAAATTATTCCATGTAACGAAGGTTGCGCAATTTTTCTAATATGCACATTACTTGCATATCTTTAAATGTTAAACAGATGTATTATGCGTCTATATACATTTATAATCTAAACTATGTGTCCCATAATCTTTTACTAATATGTTATCTGTACGTGTAAAACACTCTTTTTTAGGAGATCCATTTGACATCAAACCTTCAAGAACTGCCTGTGTACATGTATGCGTCTAGATAACTAAGTACAAGTCTTATATTTTTGTTTAGTAAGTATTCTAATGGGGTTAAGTGATTTTTCTATCCCACGCATAAATTACCTGAGCCATGTTTTGCACAATGTGTTGAAATTTTGTATCCTCAATGCTCTGCAACTTTATACTTTTTTTTGCTTTACAACTAGTATGAATTCAGAAAGGCGCTTCGGACGCAAGTAAACATTGTTGTTTCAATTCTTTACATCACTGGGTCGATACCTCTGCTGGTGGACTATCAGTCCCCGAGTGTATAATCAGCTCAGTAGTCGACTCCCTCAGTCAAAATTGGCTTTAGATGAATTTGGCTTTTTAGTTTAGGAATTTTTTACATATAGCTCTTCAACGAGTTCGGTACTTATACATTTTTGGATTTAAAATGTTTGGCTTTGAGCGTTCCTGATGAGAGTCAATTAAAAAAAAGAATCGAAGGCAAGAAATTATTAAACGTGCTGTCTCAATTTGTTATGATCTGATCGTCACTGACGAATTCTATGTCGACGAAACGCGCGTCTGGCGTATCAGATTATAATCCTGGTACCATGCATAACTATTTGGCATCATTTATTTGTAATTCCCCATAAGGTCACAAATATATCTTGTAATAGGTGATATCATTAAAGTATCAATGTGCTTCTATGTTCTAGAACCACGTGTACATGGTCAAATGTTTTGATATTAAAGCTTGGTCTTACTAAAATTTGTTTTAATGTTCAGTTTGTCTTTTAATGCCAAAAGTGGCACATATCTTATATTTTATCGTTATTTCACTTAACTTTTTAATGAAATTACTTCATTTAGGAGAGAAAATACTAGAACTGACTAGGAGAATAGTAAAAGGGTAAACAAAAATGTTTTGTTTTAATTTGATGCGACTATTATAGAAGATGTGTGACTAGCTATACAACTAATTAATCCTCCATTTTCTGCGTTAGAAAAATGATTGAATCAAGTCAGAAAAAATACAGTTATTAACAAAGACTTGACTTACTGGCTTGAATATTCCTAGGAGTGGATTTTTTTTGTGGTTTTTATTTTTATTAATTCAGTTACTTATTGCAATTTGGGCACCGAAATAAAAAGTAAAAGCGGCAGGTGATGAAAAACACATTTGTCATAGCTAATTTAAAGAAAATAAAGAGAAGAAATCATTGCATTTTCTTTAATTCACATGAAGTAAATCAGTAGTCCTTTGATCAGTTCTTTGTCAGATGCTTCATTCTACAATGGAAAATAATGTTCAGTGTCATATCCCTAGCTGTAAAGTATAAGCACTATGTTTGGTACATCATTTTCTATTTGTACCAACTCAGGGCTATGCCAGTTGATATGCATTTATTTGAGTGTTTCAGCGTTTGATTTTGTCTTTTGATTGGTGATTTCCAGTGTTCAATTTTCCTCTGACTTATCCTTTTATGTTTTTATTGTGTGTTTTGTTCTAAGTTACATGCCATGAAACAAAAAAATAACCATTGAATTCAAGATAGAAAAACATTTTTTAGTAGATACATTGGCAAACAGGTAAAAATAAATAAACACAGAAGATGATAATGACATAAAAATCAATCATAATCATTCTAAAGTAAGGTACAGTAGTATAAACGCTTTTCAATTATCATAAATCGATTTAACTGAAACTAATCTTGGTGACAATTCAAAGCCGTAGGGGGAACACATCAGCTTTAAGATAAAAAAAAACGTAACTACAGAAACACGGAACAATTAACAATTCTTACCTCAAAATACTCCAGGTGCGTTTGTACCAGGTATTCTTGCTCCAATAATTGGATTACGTCTTTGAGAGTTACGTTGAGAAGAAACAGAAGCACTTCCAGAACCACGATAGGGAGATGATGTTTGATAATTATTTAAATATCTACAACACGTGTGCCAGGATCGGACATAAGATGGAAGTAAACAATTGTTTCGTACCACCATTATTTCCGGTCTTCTACAGCTTCGGCGGCATGTACACCATGATGCCCCTGTTCAGAAGAAGATTCAAATTGGCCGTTTCAGAATCTAGAGCAGCATGGGTAATTTCACTGTTCGTACCCCAAGGTGAAAACAATGTTACGTCATTGGTTGAATTTCCATTGTTTATAACGTTTAAAACCAAACAAAACGCTTTGGTGAACGCTTTTGAAAATGTTACCCAGGATGCATTAGATTCTGAAACGGCGAATTACGCAATGTAACACATAGAGACTATATATATATAATTACAATTACATGCACACAAAACTGGTTTAACCTCACCAAATGTATGCGCTCAATTGTCAAAAGACAGGAACATTAGGGTATGTTAGTCATGTGTGTGGTATTTTGTGTTTATTAATATTATTTCAGAGTAATACTATTTTATTGTTCATGATGTTAGCGGCCAATTGTTATCATCCGGTTGTTGAATATTTGTTTTTGCGATGAAGACACATCGTCGGTCTTTTGCTTTTTTCTGCCCTTTAGTCGGGTTGTTGTCTTTTCAATTAACAAATATTCAACTCTTACTGTAACATAGACATGTTTAAATGATTTATCTACTGGTTGTTTTTTTTTTTATTATACACAGTGTTACAATAGTGCAGGATCTGCTAACGCTTTAGGATGGGTCTGTGATGGTCAGACTCTGATTTTGTCTTAATGGAGAGTTGTGGTGGTGTTTTTTGGTATTTGCACTATACATTCAATTGTATCTGAACTAATTATAAACATTGAATTAAATTGAATTGGATTATTATTTTCGCAATGTTTCTGTAATACTGTACAAAGACATTAACTTATACTCGAGCATATGATCTACATACATTGACCTGTTTGCGAGAAACAAACACACAATCCGTGTGCTTGAAGCCCAGATACAATGCACTTTAAAAATTTGTTATCTGATTACCGATTTATTTTTAATAATAAGTTCAAGAACCTAAAAAAAATAATGAGTAATTTCCTTATTCACATCTCAAATGTAACGTCACATCATTAACTAAATTTCTATTATAAAAGACTTTTCTTAAAAGATAAAAGACTCAAAAATTACATTGATCGTTTGAAGATATACCTTAGAATGCCTAAAATTCTTTCGTTTGTACCTTTATAAATGTTTAGGATGTGTTCAAAAACTCGTTAGTTAATACTAACCGTAGCCGGACTCAACACTCTGTACTTGTACTGTTCTGTATGGATCTTCAGGATACACGCTTACTCTGGATTGAGCACCACGAGTAACCCAAAAAGAACCCGGATCAGCACTGCCTCTAGATCGGCCACCACCAGTACCCCAAAACGCACCAGGATATGCACTACCTCTAGATTGGCCACCACTAGTACCCCAGAAAGCATGAACAGGGCGTCGGTTATTCCATCCAATTCCTTGTCTCATTCTAGCATAGAATCCAGGTGTGGTACTTTGTATGAATGGCAAGACAGCTATAACAAAAAACAAAAGACGTGTAAGTAATACCATCATGACAGTTACGTCCTATCACTAGGTGTAAAATGTATTGAATCTGTTGCATATATAACCTTGAATGGCTAAACAGGTACAGTTTATATACCTAATTCAAATCATCTTGATCTAAAACAGACATGTATGATTCACAGTTTTTTTATTTGATTTATCATCCTACTATAACTAATTGATGTTGAACAGAACAGATTTAAATTAAAAAGTGAAATTGAACATGTACAAAACAACGTTTGTTTAACATTATCAAAGGTATTACAAACTGAACAGTGTTAATTTGAAGAAAAACAGAACTTCATTTGAACATAAATTTCTGTTTTTATAGACGCATTAATATAAGAAAGAACAAAAAAAAAGATATGCCTTTAATTCAATAAGCTAGACGCTTACAAAACTTTAATACTTTTGTCTGATCTGATTTGAAAAATTAGTGTCTGCGAGCATGCTTAACAGTTGTCCGACGCATTAAACATTACCATGTTCTTAAAAAGATATTATTTAATAGATAAACGTTCAGTTACCTTTTCGGAATGCAATTAGTTTAATATGTACATTCTACAAGAAGATGTTAGCGTGGTGAAAATTCGACAGCTTGGAATGACAATGAAAAGAATGATATATTTGATGCTGACGATATAATGCCTTCCAACTGTTGACCTACTAACCTCTCACATGACAATAAGAGAGTTGTTTAAGGCGTAATTTAACTTGCATATAGTGTTGAACTCTTAAAGGGTTACTAGCTGTCAAATTTATGTTTTTGAATGAAATTTTCATGTTTCATTTTTAACCATGTAAAACCTTATCCAGACTATTAAATGTGTAAAATAAGCAAATATAAATTTATAAATTAACTGTTTACAAAATTTTGCATTTTTTTAATACTAAGGCTTTTCTACCTCAGGCATAGATTACCTTAGCTGTATTTGGTAAAACTTTTAGGAATGTCATAGCTCTTTAACTGCTTACTTTATTTGGCATTTTTAATCATGGTAACCTAGTAGATTTATATACTTTGGATTAAATTAATCTGGACGTTTTATATTACTTGGCATCATCCCGAAGACGATTTGAATCGATAAGTTAAACACAAGTTTTGTAACAGTTTCAACTTAGAATATTTAAGACAAATCTAAAAAGAGTCACAGTTAGTGTTATACCTTAGAATCAGTATTAATGTGTTTGAAAAGGTAAGACATGTTCCACGGATCGAGCATAACTATCATATTCCAGACTAAGTAATATCATTTCATTTTGTGTGAATAGATATCTATAGTGCGTTTATTTTGTACATCACTCAGCGATTCATATGTAGAACATAAAGAGACCATCTCGTGTACTTCCAGCAGGCTATCTTTTCTTCATATGGAATAGATAACACCAAGAAGACTTCATAAGATATATCAGGGAGTTGTTCACTATTTTTAAACAGATATGCTATGTCTATCCGTTACCAAACTAACATTTTATGTTTATGGCAAACAGTGTTTATCCATTATCAAGACTACAAAACGTATCTGTTTTTCTACAATAGAAAAATAGTATAAAAACAAAGATATAGAACTACGAGTAAAGTACGAAGCGGAAAATCTGTCAGAAATGACAAAATCAAAATTTCAAACAGTAGACTTGTTTTATCTCGGTCCTAATAAAAGTGTGCTTCAAACATCAATAAAATTTGACAAAGTCTTGAGCATTTGAAGTCAAATTGTTATTTATGATTTGATAATATTAGCATATTCAGTAAAACATTAGCCATTTTTGTTTCCAAAAAATGAACTAATTGAAAATATTTCGAGTTATGACTCACGAAACTTCGTGAAATTTGGGGATTGTGTAAAGCGCAAACTAGACACAACTGGATACCTTCGTTTAAATGTTTATAACGTCGTCACATCATTAATTTTAGAGTACATTACAATTACATTACAGAGACAGTCATTATCAAAATAATTATTTGAACAAGTATTGTCAAAATATTTGTGAATCTTCTTTTTTTTTAAAGATTTTTACCTATACCTCTTTTTTTTCATCTAAAATCTGAGTTATTGCACTATTGTTTTATACTGAGTACCATGTCTACATCATTTGACAGGGCACCCCTGTAGTGTTAGTTTTACTCAACAAACAGGGAGATTGTTCAGACAATTAATAATAATAATAAATGGTTAGATTTACATGTAACACTATTATGTATACAGATTACTACAGAAATTAATTTCCGGAAAAAATTACATTCGTGAACCGCTTTGACTCTGTATATATTATGCTAGTTGACCTTGTCATGACCAATTGATCAAGGATCACACGATGGGGGCAAGCAGTTTGTTATATATTAATTATGTAGGTGTACATACTTGGTTGCGTATTGAAGTACATTATGTAAGTTTATTTATTTATGAATATGTGATATATTTAATGAAGGATGCTTCAAGAGTAGTAGGGTTTAATCTGTCACTGATCATGATCATGACGAAATCCACAGTACGTGTTTTTTAGATTAAATAATATTGAGACACATTTATTGCTGAATAAATATAGCATATAACATATATGCAAGAATAATAATTACATGTATATGTACAAGCTTACTTCTTTCAAAATTTTTCCATGTTTACCACATGAAAATGTGGAAATATTTAAGTAGTTCAAAAAATCAGGGCATACACATCAAAATTTGTAGTTTTATAATTTGAACTGTGGGTGCACTTATGGATAGAAAATGTAATGAGTATCACCAACAGGTTTATATCATAATAATTGATATCACTGATTTTCTATCCTATAGTGAGATTTCTGTAGTTTAGGATATGATGACCTATTTTAACTTTTTTTTAAAGTATTTGTGAATCTTCAGATCTTGTGCCACATAATTGTATAAATACTAAAATTACTTGTGATAATGCCTCACAAAAATATCCCACTTTAAGTGTTATTTGTCCATTTATTTGTGGTGTTCTTGCCTGGCGGTTTTCAAGGAGAGATGTCTGTTTTTATATTTCGGTTAACATGGTGTACTGTACTATTGTATCATTTATTTATGGGTTTATATGCGCTGAGTGTTCTTGTGTTGTTTAAACAGTATGATTGTCTCGAGTTCACATCATAGCAGTTGTATTTACCTTGTCATTTAGCTGGTGCTCTCTCTAGCAATCAAATCATCGAATAGTCTGTTGATTTTTATTTTAACGTTTGGTGTTTTTTTTTGTTGCAGTTCAGTGCTTTTGTTGATTCATTACTTTACTCTTATAATTGATGTGTTTCCTTCGTTTTAGTTTGTTTTCGCTCTATTTATTTTTGACGTTGATATACTACTGTTGCTAAACGCTATGTTAGTTTCGATCTTACAATCGTGTTCGTAGCAATACTTTGCATCCCACTTGTTTACTGTACTGTTTACATCTACTTTCCAAACAGAACAACTTTTGACTTCAAGGAATGCATTACTACACAATTACGACCGGCCGTTATAATGACCTCTTATCTTATGTTTCATCCTGTGATTCATCTTCATTCAACCGGAAACTCATTAGAAAATTTAACTGTTTTTTTAGTTTCATGTTTTTTTTTTTTATTTTAATTTGTGGAATTTTTTTCAAGTTTTGTTTCAACGTCAAATAGAATTATAATAAGTATGTAAAGATGACAATGATATTAGCACAATTGTCATGTATTTGTTAACATAATTTTACAATTGAATGAAATATCGACAAATATCGAAAGAGTGTTTTTCGTATGTATTTTGAATATGGTATCATTTAAAATAATAAAATAACGAGAAATACAGGTACATTGTAAGTTTAGTAGTTAATGTCTGTGTCATTTTGGTCTCTTGTGGACAGTTGTCTCTATGGGTAAATATGTAGCCAAATCTGCAGTGCTATGTCTACCAGTAACAGTATTATGTATTGATTTGGCTGAGGTTATAAATAACTGGGATAAGAAAATCCTAAGTTTTTAAAAAAATTCAGAGTTTTTAAACAGGAAGTTTAAAAAAAAATGACCACATAATTGATATTTATGTCAACACCGTAGAGCTGATTGTTTTAGCGTATGAGACGAAACATCCACCAGCAGTGACGTCGACCCAATGGTGTAAATAGTTATAAAAGGTACCATGATTATAATTTAGTACGCCTGAAGCGCTTTTAATCTACATACGACTCATCATTTACGCTCATATCAAAATATGTATAAAGCCAAACAAGTACTAATTAGAAGAGGATCCAAATGTGAGTCCAAATTTTTTAAAAGTCTTGATCAATATTTTCTAAATTTTCATGGTGCTCAATATTCTTTGCACCAAGACATTTAACATGACTTTTAAACATCCTGTTGATGTTTGTTCGATAATTTGAAAGATTGATTTCATATTAAACATCTGCGTAGTCTAGTTAAGTATGCATATTGATGTATACATACCATCGTTATATCATTTCATATGTGATGCAACTGTAATGTTAACAGTTATGATAACCCATTGTACGCCGTTAAGACATTTAAACATCACTTTGCTGTGTATGTGGGTTAACGTAATAATGTTGTTTTATAACTGATTTTGTAATAATGATAATCCTTTTTTTTTTCAAAATGGCTTTAACGTGCATGATGTTTCAACAGTTGACGATTATGATGTGTTCGTTTAAGAAGTTGGTGTGGTTCTATCATTCTTTGGTGTTGTTATGCGTATCTTTGATGGTGTTATCATATTAATTGATAAGGTAAAACTACTTGACCATTTGTGAAAAACTAGATCTAAAACTTATATATCTGTGTAATGAGTATCTGAGTTCAAATTAAATTCGAGTTACTGTTTGCGGTAGTCTTTAACTTCGAGTTATCCTTCAAGCCGCAATTACAATAACAGCTTGAATGATCATTAAATTCTGAGTTTAACTATGAGTTCGTATTAACATTTTTATATCGTGAATAAAGGGCTTTTAATCGGGTTTTTGTTAAATAAGGTCTTTAAAATATGGGCACACACGATAAACAATGTTTCGACTATTGTGTGATAATGTTGTGGATGCAAGCAAATATAAGCAACCGTAAGGCCTTCATGTGTTCCTATATTCGGGTATAAAATGCCACCATCGAGTGAAATTGTGATACCATTATAAGGATAAAAATACCGGTCTAAATTATGCCAAAACAATTTGCAAAACACAATTATGACACACATAAAAAAACGACAACCTACGAACTACAAACTACCCACTTCCGACTGGTATTTAACTATACAGCAGCTTCAACCATGTATGTGAACGTTCTATCTAAATTCTAATCTAGAAGAGTAATGTAACAGCACAACATAACCCATATATGTAAAAAGCTTTTGCAGTTGCCTTAATTTAATCAATCGGTGTGATTGGGCAAGATAAATTCATCAAAATCCACGGTTGGTCATGTGTAATCCAGATCCAATTCAAAAAGAGGGACGAAAGGTACCAGAGGGACAGTCAAACTAATAAAACGAAATAAACTGACAACGTCATGACTAAAATGTTTGTGATAAATTTTATAGTGAAGGAAATATCGACACAGTAGATCGGAAATAGATTCAATATGTTTCCATCGTTATTTTTTAGATAAAAAATATGTACTTGTTTTAACACAATGTTTAATGCATATACTTTATTTATCTATTTTACTTTAAATCAATTAATCATTTGTCTGTGTGTTCAATGTCTGTCTTCTCTCTGTAATATAATATAATAAAATTATAAGTTTACACAAATGTTTTAAAATGTTGATATAAAATAAACTCTACATTTGTGTTCTTTTAAATAAATCAAAGCGTTAAATAAATAACAGAACGGAATATATTTGGACATGTTAGAAGAAATGAAAAAAAAACCCCAAAAAATATATTTTCCCGTTTGAACTGTATTACATTGTCATTTAGGGCCCTTTTATAGCTGACTGTTCGGTATGAAATTGGTCATTGTTGATGGCCATACGTTGTCCTATAGTTGCTAATTTCTGTGTCATTTGAACTCTTGCGGATAGTTGTCTCATTGACAAGCATACCACAACTTATTTTTATTGTATACAAATTGTGCGAGATAGCAATTATTTGACGAATTGGTTGTAAAAAGAATTAATGTTCATCAAAACAAATTAGACAGCAGAGTTATAAAACTATGAATAGACTTGAAACATTTACCACACAAAGATTCTGATACTGCTTTATTCACCGACATTTAATTTAAAAGTACTGAAATATGAATAAATGGTATAGATCATTGATACTTTTTATCTTAATTTTGACAAAATGTGCTATTCTATTCTGTGATGTGTAAGTACGATATGATGTTTTTTACATGTTTTGTTTCTTGGTAAATTCAATAGAACTTAAGATGAAGGAGAACCAGATGTTTTAAGAATTATACCCCCCTTTATAAATAAATTAGGGAAAACGGATTTCGTTTCATTTATGTTGGAACTAAGTTGATGTTTCAAAAGACTTAGTATAAAAACCATCAAAAACACGTGCCAACATGTTGAAGGTCGTACATTAACCTATAATTGTTTACTTTTAAAAATTGTTATTTGGATAGAGAGTTCTCTCATTGGCACTCATACCAAATCTTCCTATATCTATAGAAATTCAATCTTACTATAATAAAGACAACTTACTTGAAAATTTTAGAAACTTTTTGCAGGAATTGTAGGGTACATTTGAGGGTACGATGGATATATTTGTGGGTATGTCGGGTAACTTGATCCTTCAATCCCACGGTACATGGATGATGTTTGATCGTTTCTCAAATATTTACAACATGTTCTCCAGTATCTGGGGTAAAATTGTGGAAGTGGACATGTGCGTCTCAAAGTAGTCTCTCCATAACGACAGCGTCGACGACAAGTACACCATGGTGCTCCTGTACAGGAAAAATATTGATATAGAAAATGTTATAAATATATAAATGGTATATTGCTCATATATTTTTAAATCATTCTGGCTTAGAGTAATTTATCGCAATGTGTTGGCTGATTTTGACTTAATAAATTTCAGTACAAAATAATTACGCCAAATGAAGTTATCTCCCTGATACAATTGACATATTAGATCAAGTGGGGTTTCTGTACAGTCCTAATATTTTTCATGTTTTACAGTTGGAAATATAACATGTATAATAATAAAGGGTTATTGAATGAATATTTGGAAATATTTTGCCGATTATATAGAGAATAATACATGGCAAAATCCGTATCATATGTCGTATCATAATATTGGTCGAGGGTGATACGGCATGTGATACGGATGTTGCCATGTATTATACGCTTTATCATA
Organism: Mytilus edulis; assembly: GCA_019925275.1. NCBI lineage: Eukaryota > Metazoa > Mollusca > Bivalvia > Mytilida > Mytilidae > Mytilus > Mytilus edulis. The sequence goes on along the minus strand of CM034354.1, from coordinate 105,748,373 downwards.
TATTTCAACAGAAGAGTATTATAGTATATGAACTATTTTCTGATCCATAGCACTGGGTTACCTTCAGTTCTGCTTTTGTCTTGTTTCAAAGCTTTAAAATAACTGCTCAATTATTTATACGAAACACCTAGGTTACCTTACAATCTGTTGTTTTGAAAATATTTTGTTTATTATTGTATATATTTAAGTGTTTTGTATATTTTTATAGTTGCATTGAGTGTGCCAAAAAATATGTTGTAAAAACTTGATGTTCGTGACGTCACATACAATATGAATAAAATTGAGAATGGAAATGGGGAATGTACGTGACGTTACATACCAAACAATGACGTATTTCCAAAAAATTACCTATTTTTAGAAAAAAAAATCTTAAGCAAAAAAAACCCTAAATAACTGACTTTAGTTAAAAAAAAAAAGAAAAAAAAAGGTATGCGATACGGGTTTTACCATGCGATACGGGGTATGCGATACTGGTTTAGCCATGCGATATGGGGTATGCGATACAGGGTAGGTGATACAGACTGGAAAAAAGAACCTTTATTAGATATACAATTTTATATTGAACGAGCTTGCGAGTTCAATATATGTTCTACGAGGAACAATATTCCCCAATATTCATACAATAATAAAATTGAGAATGGAAATGGGGAATGTGTCAAAGAGACAACAACCCGACTAAATAAAAAAACAACAGCAGAAGGTCACGAACAGGTCTTCAATGTAGCGAGAAATTCCCGCACCCGGAGGCGTCCTTCAGCTGGCCCCTAATCAAATATATACTAGTTCAGTGATAATGAACGCCATACTAATTTCCAAATTGTACGCAAGAAACTAAAATTAAAATAATACAAGACTAACAAAGGCAAGACGCTCCTGACTTGGGACAGGCGCAAAAATGCGGCGGGGTTAAACATGTTTGTGAGATCTCAACCCTCCCCCTATACCTCTAACCAATGTAGAAAAGTAAACGCATAACAATACGCACATTACAATTCAGTTCAAGAGAAGTCCGAGTCTGATGTCAGAAGATGTTACCAAAGAAAATAAACAAAATGACAATAATACATAAATAACAACAGACTACTAGCAGTTACCTGACATGCCAGCTCCAGACTTCAATTAAACTGACTGAAAGATTATGATTTCATCATATGAACATCAGGAACAATCTTTCCCGTTAGGGGTTTAGTATCATACCATCATGACATATATGAGAAGAACATAACCCGTGTCATGCCAACAACTGTTTTTAGAATAAATGTGGTTAGTTCCGACGCAAAGACCTTATCAGTGACTCAATATTAACGCCAAAATATGCAATCTTTAATGACTTGACAACAATATCGTAATTATATCCCTTCTTAATAAGTCTATTCAAATGTTTTTTAAGTTTCTGAGGTGAATACTGACACCTTTGTGCTTTATAAAGAATATTTCCATTAAAAATTGGATGTGAAATACCTGAACGTATAAGAAGTCTGCATGTTGAGCTATATTTACGAATGATGTCTTTATACCGATGATAAAATTTAGTAAATGTTTTGACTAGTTTGTGATATCGAAAACCCTGGTGTAATAATTTTTCAGTAATACATAAATTTCTCTCGTTAAAATCTAAAACATTGTTACATACACGAGCGAATCGTACAAGTTGAGATATATAAACACCGTAAGATGGTGACAATGGAACGTCACCATCTAAAAACGGATAATTAACGATAGGAAGTGAAAAATCATCCCTTTTATCATAAATTTTAGTATTCAGCTTTCCGTTAGTGATATAGATATCAAGATCGAGGAAAGGGCAGTGGTCATTGTTAGTATTAGCTTTATTTAAAGTAAGTTCAGCAGGATAAATTTCATTAATATACATACTGAAGTCGTCATTATTAAGAGCCAAAATATCATCCAAATATCTAAAAGTATTATTAAATTTGTTTATCAGATGTTGTTTTGATGGGTCTTTGCTTATTTTTGTCATAAATTGTAACTCATAACAATACAAAAAGAGGTCCGCAATAAGTGGTGCACAGTTAGTCCCCATTGGAATTCCGATAATCTGACGATATACGGAATCCCCAAAGCGAACAAAAATGTTATCTAGTAAAAATTCAAGGGCATATATAGTATCAAAACATGTCCAATTAACATAGTTTTTTAATTTATTGCTACTAAAAAATGACCTAAAAGAGTTTGAACATATATATTCACATTCTGATTTTTTGAATGCCCATTTAATTAGGTGTGTGAATTTTTTCTTAATGAGAATATGAGGCAATGTGGTATACAGAGTAGAAAAATCAAAACTTTGAACAGATTCAAAATCACCAATATAAGCATACAATTTATCAAGTACTTCCAACGAGTTATACCTTTTTTGTATAACAATAGTATATTTGAAAGTAAATATTGGTTAAAACTTAGATTTTGTTGTTGATGACATCAATCATTTTGAAGATTAATTGTACTAATGCAATATTAGGTTATTGCATGAATATCGGAGAATATTGTCCCGAGTAGAATTTTATAGTACACGAGCTTGCGAGTGCAATATATGTTTAACAAGGGACAATATTCCCAAATATTCATGCAATAATCCTTTTATTGTATAGCAATATAATATTTGAGAGTAAACATTGGTTTAAACTAAGATTGTGTCGTTGATGACATCAATAATTTTGAAGATTTATTGCACTAGTGCAATATTATAATTTATTGCACGCTAACTTTTGGTTACTTTCTGTGAGAAATATTATATTGCTATACAATAATATGTAATATAACAAAATAAGGACAACTTCGTTACAGTGTTCAAGTTTCTAATACGGAATGTATCTGTTCATATAAAATTCATATAAGGTTTGAATATGCCTCACCCGATATGAAATTTATTGACCCGATAAACTCTCGTGTAACTTATATTACTGTGGATTCCTTTATTTTCGAGGGTACCAATTTTCGTGGTTTGAGGAAAATTGACATATTCCTGGATATCTAATTTCGTGTTTTTGGCAAAGTCTACACTCATTTCTTTAGAAAATTTGTTTTTCGATGAACATTTGAATTCATGGTTCTTCTGTACCCACGAAATCCTCGAAAAATAGTATCCAACAAATATTAATGAATCCACAGTACATAAACCATTCATTATAGTCCAAACATTTTCGAGCTCAAAGATAAAAGTATGTTATACAATAACTCTTGGATCATCGAAAGATTTTGTGAGATCGTTTTATAGGCATTAAACACTTTCTTCAACCCAGCGTTCACAGCAAAAGAAAAAGCTATTTTCGAAATTGATCACGCTCATATATCATAACTGTTCTTGTTAAACCAGGGACCTAAATTATAATAATAATACTAACTATATGTGTAGGTAGCGGTTATACCCAATCTTTGGCCTTGTCTTTCAACAGGAGAAATATCAACCATTGGTGTTTCAACACCCGCACTAAATGTACCCATCAGTTGTCCCATTTGCTCTCCCTGTATACCCATTTGGTTTCCCATCCTTGCAAAAAAATCCGGTGTGTGACCTTGAATGAACGGCAAGACGGTAATGACAACATAGAGAAGAGTAGTTGGAAATCCCATTGTGAAGCCTATGTCAGGTTACTTTGTGTATACCTTGGTCAATCCTTGGCTAGATGTACAGTACACTGTCTACCACTAACAGTATATATACCCCATACCTAAAACCGTGATGTAAAACAGATATGAGCGGTGTAATTTTGTATTTATTCAGTTAATTTTGATCTGTCTAATTTATTTAAATACTTTTTCATAAATTGTGGTTGAACATATTTGATCTGAAACATAATGAATACTTTTTTAAATGTAAAAACCAAATTTTGTTTAGTCATCAATTGTATTTTAAACTACTGGTAAATATCTTGTAAATTTGAAGAATAACAGGATTTTTGATGAACATGGAGTTTCTGTTTACTTTGTTGTATTTTGACCTAATGTCATAAATTTATACCATGCTTTTTATTTAATTTAACTGGAAAAATGTCGTCTACAAGGGAAAACAAGAATGACAAGTACAAAACGAAATGATTTGCTGTAATATCAAACATTTTGAATCATCGTTGTTTAAATTTACTTCGGGAATTATTTCTTCAACATGTTCAAGTATGGCAAATCTTTCAAATTATCTTAAGACATAATATACATTTTAAGGAATAGGTTACTTTTCTGGTTTTATTCTAGTTAGTCTTTTTTATCATGTTTATAACAAAATATGAACCCGGCATTAATCACTTTATTCCGAGTATTGCCTGAATAGATGCAACCTTACTAGCTTTAACACATTCAATGTTTTCTGATATATACATTCATCATAAATATCTAAATTAAAAAAAATTCATACGTCAAGCGCAGATTTTGTCTTCAACAGAAGTTAAAACTGCAGGGCAATGATTGAAAGTGTAAAAAAAAATTTTTTTTTTATAAAGTTGAAGCTGTTTTCTCGTTTGAATTATTTTACAGTGTCATTTCGAGGCCTTCAAAAACTGATTATGAGGTATGGGCTTTGCTCATCGTTAAAGGACGTACGGTGACCTCTCGTTAATTTCTGTGTCATTTTGGTCTCTTGTACAGTGTGGTCTCATAGGCAATCATACTACATGTACATATTCTTTTTTATATTCAACATATTCTTCGATAGATTCTGCAAAATTCTACAAAGTAAGGTTGATAGAACAAAAGAGTTTGCAAAACAAGACGAGTTGGTGCAAACATTATTATGTAACCTTCTTGTTTGCGCGTAGCACAATCTCTTACAAAAGGGATCGGATTTCAAATCTTCATTTTAACTGAGAATGTTATTACGTGTTAAACCTACATGAGTTAAATGGGCAGGTGGACGTCCCATATTGGTTTTGATTTGTTTGAGAATATACAACGTAGACATTCCCAGTTAAAATGAAAATACCCCCCCCCCCCCTTTCCCCACATTCTGTATGTATGGGCCTGTCCCATGTCATGAGCCTGTATTTCAGTGGTTGTTCTTTGTTTATCTATTATGTTTTATTGTCGTTCGTCGTTTTTTTTACAAAATAAGGCCGGTAGTTTTCTCGTTTTAATTGTTTTACATTTTGGTATATTGTGGAAAGTTGTCCCATTGTCAATCATACAACATCTTCTTTTTTTTAGGAAATAAAGCATGCGATATAATCAATCGGTTTATTTTGGTCTGCTAATCGAAATGGTTGATTACATCTGAAACATCTGTATGCTGCAACTAAGCACTCGTACCACATCTGTATTTAAAAATTATGTAATCATCACAAATCAATCCAAATCCCTTCCGTTTAGGTTTTACCATGCTATCATTAAATATATAAAAAAACAAGATAACCTGTATCATATCAACAACTGGTTTTGGTGTTTATTTCCGATGTAAAGATGTTAGGTCTTTGCCTTTATACCAGAAGTCGCCGTTTTATAATATAATGTATTCTGGGTAATATAAGACATTGTCACTAGTTTCAAATGAAGATATAACAAAAGAGAATAAACAAAATGACAATAAAACAGAAATAACAATAGACTACTAGCAGTAAACTACAATGTATTTAATCGCCTCTTTAAAATGCAAAGAATTGTTAGTAGGGACTCTGTGGGATTTTTATAGGAGTATTTCGTAATTAATATCAATGTATTATTTGAATGTACCATATGGCAGAAGAAATTTAACGTACATGGTTTCAGAAAATCATTTGACCTTTGACCCCTAGCACGTGTCGGAATTTGATGACAATACAATTTTTTTCTGCCAAAATTTCCTCATCCTTAATGCCAACTGAATATACATGTACAAAAAGTGTAAAAATGTTGATAACTTAGATACATAGTCTTTAAAAGTATTATTTTCTGTTTACTAAAGCTTATGTTGTCGTTATCAGCCTTTTCAAATGATTAAAAAAGGAATAAAACAGAGATAATAGTATTGAGATTGTAAAACTGGAAAAAATAAATTTGACTAAAACTGAACATATTTAGCAGAACAATTTTTATTTTATTACTTGAAGTTTGTTTATGATTGTAACTGATTTGTTGGAAATGACAAAACAAATAAGCATTAAAACTTGGAGAACATAAAGGAGAAAAGGGGAAGGGAAGGGGGGGGGGGGTTGGGGGGGGGGGGGGGGGGGGGTTGGACCACTTTTTTTTAACTTCCGTTTTCAGAAACGAAGTATATCATCATAGGGATTCTTGGATTTAATGTAATTGAAATCTTGATTCATGTGTATATATATACGTCCAGTAAATCAGGGTTTTCATTCATCGGGTATAAGTATTGTAATAAAAGTAACCCTCCCAAAGCTTCTGACTTAAATCCCCAAAAATGTGTTTGATTTTGGCGTTACACAATCTTCTTTCAAAGCACTCCACATAGATATATACAGAATAATGTCAGTTACTGTTCGCCATGCATGCAGGGGCAGATCCAGTCATTTTAAAAAGATGGGTTCCAAAACTAGGACAAGGGAGGGGGTGAGGATTCCAACTTTATGTCCCCATTCAAATGCATAGATCGTCCAAAAAAGGAGGGGGGTTCCAACCCCCAGAACCCTCCACTTGGATCCGTCACTGCGGTGATCAACGATAACACATAGCTAAATAGACTTTATATTAAAAAAAAAATTGGCACTCATACCACATCATCCTATATCTATTGACATTGTATCCTGGCTACAGACTAGTTCAACAAAAGTTGCAGAGTTATGAAGAGTAATAACGTGTACAATGCACTATCAAGTAACCGACGAACATTTTTTTTAGCTCAAACTGGACAACTTATTTAAGATACAGGGAATCTACACAACAGACATTCAGAATGGTTGCTTTGGACAGTGCACATTCATCAATCAATGTATTTTCCAAAAATATAAAAAAACATGTAATTTTATCGGGATTTTCAGATGAGATATTGTCAAATACGGCCCTGAAAATCGAGATGGACAAACTCGGAGTTTAGGAATTGAACCCCTCTGAACCCCAACCCATCATAATGGAGCAGGTCTTATAGCAGTGCAAAAGGAAAGAATTTAATATAATGCAATTTAAAATGGTTTTATATTAGTCATATTTTAGGGCCTTTTAAAGAAGAGGGGCGAACAATACCAGAGGAACAGTCAAAGTCATAAATCGAAAATAAACCGACAACGCCATGGCTAAACATGAAAAAGATAAACAGACAAACAATCGTACACATGACACAACATAAAAAACTAAATAATAAACAACACGAACACCATCAAAAACTGGGGGTCTCAGGTGCTCCGGAATAGTAAGTATATCCTGCTCCACATGTGGCACCCATCGTTTTGCTCATGCTATAACAAATCCAGGGAATAGTACAATTATGTAGGTCACATTCATTAAAGGGATTGAAGCTTACTGTTCAGTGTCAGCCTATAGCTATTTCGGCTCCGTGTTAAAGACAGTACTTTGCAAATTGTGACTTGGATGGAAGGTTGCCTCATTGGCACTCATACAACATCTTCTTATATCTATAGATCGTGAATGCCGTGTTAGCCAAGACAAGATTAAATCATAATAAAAGATCAAGAATAAAATGCTTTATTTTGGGTTTTTTTTTCGTTGGCTTTATATAACAAGTACAAAAACAAGACAAACTAATTTTTCAAAAGTTCTAAATTAAGCCTGAATAAAAAAAATCCTTCATCGAACACCATCAAACAGCTAGTTCCATCTTATTGCTCAGCAGTTGTTTCACAGCCTGAAAGTATAAAATTGCGGAAATAAAAACCATTTGTTCTATACCTATATAAACTCTTTTTCATTTTATAATATTAAAAAAAAAGAAGAAAGGAGAATCTTCCTTGTAAAGAATATGAGATCGGTTGATGAATGCCCAGTGGCTAGTATTTCATTATAGTCAGGAGGATCAAAGATATAGATTGGTTACCTAATGCCCAGTCACAAATATTTCATTATATTCAGGATGATCAAAGATATAGATTGGTTAATTAATGTCAAGTGGCAAATATTTCATTATGTTCAGGAGGATATAAAACAAATATATCAAATACTGTTAAAATCTGATGAATACAAAATTTAAAAACAATTTCCAGTATAGTTTTCTGTAGTTGCAAACTGATATGATGTAACAATGTCAATATAACAATGTATTAAAATTAACCTACTTTCATTAAAATGTTTAAATACTAAAAATATTTCCGACATTTAAAAATCCTATTTACATGTACCTTGTAGAATTATGATTTTTTTGGCTTATATGCCTGGCTTTTACCATGTGTTGTTGGGTACATGCTGATGTTATGTTGTCAATTGGCCTGAGGTTTGCTTGTTAGAGAATAACAACATGGCTGTCATGAGTCATTGCAAGGATTGTTTTAAATTCAGAAAGCAATTCAGTTTCAATCTAATGCATTATAATTAAATTAAGTCTCCATCCCCACTGGTCGTTACTGCTTATTTATACACCCAACACAGTCAGAAGACACCTCACTTTCTATAGTGGGTTTTAATACTAATGGAACGATTGAAGTCAAGGTAATTTAAACTTATTGAAAGGAGAAATAAAGTTTGTGTCATGCATATTTTTAATTTACATATGTGCAATTTCTTTGATTTGATCCTTCACAAATGTTCTTTAAATTAAATGTATTTACGGGAAAGGTTGCTGCTTTTAATTAATAAGTTTGTAATTTTGATGGTCACTGTTGTACTTCAAATATAAATCTATGCAACAGAGGTATCAAATGAATTCAGCAATTGCCATTGTAAATTTGGTCACATTTATTTATCAATAATTTATCATACTCAAATATATTGAGACTTATTATATATTTTTCAATAAATTATCGATATCAAATGGCAGCAAATGGACTTAATATCCCGCTAACATATTTCCCACCGCCACATTCTGTATGTATGTGCCTGTCCCAAGTCAGGAGCCTGTTATTCAGTAGTTGTCGTTTGTCTATGACATACATGTTTGAATTTGTTCATTATGTAGTACAAATTAGGTCTTTAGTTTTCTCGTTTAATTACATTGTCTTTTCAATGCCCTTTATAGCGTTCTATACCGCGGTACATGCTTTGCTCATTGTTGAAGGCTATACAGTGACCTATAGTTTTTAATTTCTGTGTCTCTTAACTTAGTGGGGAGAGTTGTCGCATTTGGCAATCATACCACATCTTCCTTTTAATAATAAATATTTTTACAATATTTGAACTACAAATCAAATAAAAAAAATCATGCTATTAATAATTAAAGGGCCCTTCGGTACATATTAATTACAAACAAGAAAATAATAATAAAAAAAATACTTAATAATTGTTATTTGACAATTTACATAATTATATTCTTTTCTTTGATTTGCCTAGCAAATAATATAATTAAAACATTATGTACAGCCTTCTGTCATCTAACTATATAATGCAGTTCATTGGAAATTATATTATGGCAGTTAAAAAATATATGGAACTATATAGCTTTAATTGTCCTGCCGACTCTGAATGAAGCTATTTTTATTTATTATCCCGCATAGTGCCTCAATAGTTTTACCTGGAAAGGGTATTAGCCCATATGTCTGAATTACAAACCAACAGAACTTCTACACTGTCATATATATTTATAGTTATCCTCGAGTGATTTCGAGGGAGTGATTATCAGTGTGAAGAGTATAATACTACAGTTTTCTGCGTGAAGAAATTAAAACACAGTATTAAATAAAAAATATTTTTTAATCACCGATATCAAACAGTGAAAGTTGTAAACTAGGAAGACACTTCTACGGAACGCCGATTTTATAATTCCAATGAGAAAATATTTCATGTGGTTTGTAACGTCGTGAACGTTCACGGCTATCTTTTTTTCTCCTTTTCTTAGACGAAACATACCATCTTTACCAGGGTCGCGCCTTGCCCATGTAGAACTGATCAACACATATCTAACATGATTTTACGGAGAAAATATTCTAGATTTTGGAAACGTATGGATCCCCCCGTTATTTTTAGAAATAACACTTAATTGGCAAAAACATTAAAAAAATGTCGTTAATATTAAAAATTTCCTACCTTCTTCTACAATTTTACTCGAGATACTTACAAAATCAGATTCCTGGTTTATTTCTGCATTTGTGTGTCAATTTTCGTTGTCTGTTTACCTTTCTATAAATAGCGCGAGGAACGGAAAGGGTTAGCATTTGTCTGTCTCGATAGCTATAAACTGACGTTTACGGCAACTCTTATCGTAGTTCAAAGATTTACTGCAATCTAATATACACGTTGAAATATAAGATTATTACTGAGTTGAAAAGCGCAGATACTGTAGTTTCTCAAGCTATTTTTATTTATTTTTTACAGTGAGGGAAAAGTTGTTTATTTTGCAGTTTCAAAAACGTTGCAAATGCAAAAAATGCATTGCGGCAGATATAGGTTTTTTAACGTGACGTTCCAACAGAGTCCCTATTGTTAGAACTACAAAATGAAAATACCGTCACGGTTTATTGTCATTTTGTTTATTTTCTTTTGTTATATCTTCATTTCTGACATCGGACTCGGACTTCTCTTGAACTGAATTTTCATTTGCGTTTTGTTATTCGTTTACTTTTCTTCTTTAGCTAGAGGTATAAGGGGGTGTTGAGATATAATAAACCTGTATAACTCCGCCGCAAATTTGCGCCTGTCTTGTGATTTTTAATAAATTTCTTGTGTTTAATTCAGAGTTCTTACCTTAGCCGTATTTGGCACAACTTTTAGGAATTTTGGATCCTCAATGCCCTTCAACTTTGTACTTGTTTGGCTTTATAAATATTTTGATATGAGCGTCACTGATGAGTCTTATGTAGACGAAATGCGCGTCTGGCGTACTAAATGATAATCCTGGTACCTTTGATAACTATCAGTATGACGCCAATTATCACTGAACTAGTATACATATTTTTAAGGGTCCAAGTGGAGGACGCCTCCGGATGCGTGAGTTTCTCCCTACATTGAAGACTCATTGGTGGCCTTAGGCTGTTGTCTGCTCTATGGGCGGGTTGTTGTCACTTTGACCCATTTCCTTTCTCAATTTTATTTTATTGACCGTTTTTTTCTAAATTATGTTCTACTGCTAATAGAAATGTTTGCATAATATAGAAGTGAAACGCTTACCCATTCAAGGATAGTTAAATAGACAGATACTTTCCGAACTGACAAAAAAAAAAATAGGTAAATGAGTAGATAATTGTCGAGACCGGAACAAAGGATAGTTTTATATGGGGTTCTTGTTGCTTATTCTTTAGTTTTTTTTATGTTTTGTCATATGTACTACTGTTTGTCTGTTTGTCGTTTTCTTTTTTAGCCATAGCTTTGACAGTTATTTTTGAGTGTGACTGTCCCACTAGTATCTTTTGTGTCTTTTTTTTTTTAAATAGATAGACAATTTTTAAACTGATATAGGATAGTTAAATGAGTAATTTATTGTCGAGAACGGAATAAAGGATAGTTAAATAGGTGGGTATTTGTCGAAATGAAACAAAGGATCGTTAAATTACTGAATTAGTAGACTGTTTTTGAACTGAAACAAGGCATAGTGGAATAAGTAGATACTTGTTGAAACCTAAAACCGAAACCAGGAATTGATCAACATGTTTAATTGACAGAAAATTGTCGGAGCCCAACCGAAATTAGAAATAGTTAATAGGTAGAATTTGGTTATGAAACAAAGCAGAAGAACAAATATACCAAACTCTGAGGAAATTTCTAAGCGGAGAGATACAATTGAGAATGGAAAGGGGGAATGTGTCAAAGAGACCCTTCAGAAATGGTAAATCTAAAGTTCAAACACATTAAAGAATAAATTACAGCTGACATATGCGTAACGTATTACAGGGATTTCACGTGTAGAAACCAATGAAGTAAACCTTGTTCAATAGCTGGCTAAACCTCTCACTTGTATGAGAGTCACATACGATTCCATTACTTTGACAACTATTTGTTCACAGACAAAAAGACATGGTAGGTGAAATGTCAAACATGCAGAACAGGAAAAAATGCAAATTGGTTATATTGAACTCTGCCTCCTAGTGCTAGAGTCGGCCACCAGAAAACACAGAGTAACACAAAAAAGAGAGTAAAAGGATATATAAAGTGTAAGGTTCGACATCCATTGTGTATAGTCGAAGCAAAACAAGTTACAAACGGGAAAATCGTATATTTGTGTTTATATTTAATTTTGAATTGCAAATTAAAATATCTCAATAATATAAACTTTCATATTTCATAAATATAAAAAAACCACGCTGGATAGAATGTGTCTTGCTGCCTTGTTTTCAAAAAGTAACATCATACACATTAGGCTTTTTTAAACAGACTAGCCTATATTTTAAGAGGAATGAAATGACGTCCATGATATATTTAATAAACGGAAATCGTCGACTGATGAACTACGATTTATATTTACGTGCCCCGATAATGCGTGCAAACCGCCCTGAAGGTCCAATAAATAGTTTGCGCATGCGTTAAATTGATTTACTCTTGTGTTTTTTAACCTTAGAATATGTTATCAAACCAATTCAAGATACAAAAGATCATTACAAAATAACAATAAGTATATAGTAAAATGTTTATGTGTGAATTTTGTTACATTTTCGCACATGCGCAAACCCTAAAATATTTATTTCTAGTGTATACGTCACATGTTAAGATGTTTTCAAGAAAAATGGCTATTTCAGAATTGTTTTTGTATATATTCGTATGCGTGTTATTTTATGTATAAAAAAGAAGATGTGGTATGAATGCCAACGCGACAAATGTCCACAAGAGACCAAAATGAAACAAACATTAACAACTATAGGTTACCGTACGTCCTCCAATAATGAACAGAGCCCATACCACATAGTCAGCTATGAAAGGCCCCTATATGACAATGTAAAACAATTCAAACGAGAAAACAAACCAAATCGACAACCACTTTATTAAAGGCTCCTGTCTTGGAACAGGCGCATACATATATAATGTGGCAGGGATAATCATGTAAGCGAGATCCAGACCTACCCCTTAACCTGTGACAATGGTATAAAAGAACAACATAAAAAAAAGAACTTTAAAAATCAGTTGAAAGGCTTAACTCATCATATAGACAAAAATACAAGTGGACGTGGCCCGATACTTGTACATCCCGACAACAAAAAGACAATAGGAACAGGTCTTAAAGTTCTCACAGTTCTTTTACAGGTGGTTAAATGCACTAACAACTAATAAAAAAATCATGCGTCTACGACTATCATGTCAATCCGTACACATCCAAAATCCAATGGATTTCATGTAAAGACGTCATACAAGATCAGAGAAAAACATAACCTTGTGCAATGCCAGTTACGGGTATTGACAGATTGTAGATAACATGGATGTGTATATGTATGTAACATACTAGTAATATTTAGTTTGTAAAGGTTTATTTACTGATAACAAAATCAATATTTATACCAATAAAAACAATATTCAATGATCGTATTACAGTGTTGAATTCGTACCCTTTTAGAATAAGTTTATTTAAAGGAGCGATAAGTTTACAAGGATTATTTCTAAATTCCGGGAATGGTAAATAACATTTCTGTAAAAATGAGGATGTTCTATCCCGTTTAGAATATTTTTTCTACAGGAACAACCAAAATTCAAAACCAAATCTTTATATCTATTGAAAAATTTAGTTTTTAAGTTATTTATGGTAAATATATATATCCCTGGTTTAGTATTTTTTTAGTAATACATAGATTGCGTTCTTTAAAATCAAAAACGTCACAAAAGAGACAGGCATAGCGAACGATCTATGAAATATAAACACCGTATGATGGGGCTAAAGGAACATCATCATTTAAAAATGGAAAATTAACAATAGGGAACGAAAAATCGTCTCTGTTGTCGTAAACTTTATTGTGGAGTTTGCAGTTCAAAATCGTAATATCTTAATCCAGGAAAGGACAATTATTACCGTATACATTTGATTCATTTAAAGTAAGTTCCTAGGGGTATATTTAAGCAGTATATTGAGAAAATTCTTATTTAACGAAAAAATATATTCAAGATAACGGTAAGTATAAATTTGTTGAATTTATCAATTAAATGCAATTTCGATATGTCTTCACTGAGTTAAGTCATGGACTGATTCGTAACAGTACAAAAACAAGTCTTCTATTTAAGGGACACAAATAGTGCCCATGCAGATACCTATAACCTGTCGATAAACTTTGTTGCCGAAACGTACATAAATATTATCAAGGAGAAATTTAACAGCTTCATTCATCTCATCACACCTTCAGTAAGTATATCTAGCATATTTACCTTTCACATTAGAGAAGAAGGCTTTAAATGAGTTGCAGGAAATATATTTGCATTCAAATTTCTAAACGAAAATTTAATTAAATAGGAAAACTTGTGTTTAATAAGATAGTTTGGAAGTATAGTGTAAAGAGTAAAAAATCAAAACTGTCAACAGAATCAAAAAGACCATCAAAAGCACGTAGTTTATCTTGAACATCCAAAGAATTTGTTACACTCTTAAAATGGTTTATACCACTATGTTCATATATTGTATTACAATAATTTATGATAAGCTCTTTAATGATAGTAAATAAACTTGTTAAAAGCACTGAAAGATTAGTTTTACAACACTTACTAAAGGCCGATATGAAACGATATTTAAATGGTTTTTGTTGGTGAGGTTTAGGTAGCCAATACAAAGTAGTGACTGTCAAATGTTCAGAAGAAGCCTTAAGCCTTGATGTGGTTGTGATATGTTTGTTTACTATATGACTCTCTGTGGAGCGGACAGAGTTGCATTTCATATCTAATATTTCATTCTTAAGAACGTCCGTGTAGTATTTACGTCATACAACAACCACATTGTTGGCTGCTTTGTCGGCTGGTACCCACACAAACCGCTTTGAAAGTTCATGAAGTTAATTTTGATTCTGGAAATAGGTGTATTATGCACTCTGTTATTTACTTCTAAATTATTTTCAAACTGGGATATGCTCTTGTCTACCACATTCATTCATATATTTAAATAAGAATCAAGAGATTTTTATCAGATTTTTTCCCGTTTACACCACTTTTTATAAAACGAGGAAGAGCATCTTTTGTGACTTAACGACACTCTTTCCAATCTTATTTAGATGGATGGCGATAGTTAGGTCCTTTTTTTCAAAAAGTTTTTAACCTCTCTATATATACACATGGAAAAAAGTATTGCATCAACTTGATTTTTTTAAAATTGAAAAATCAGTCTCTTATTTTGGATGGAATATGATAAAATATTTGTAAAATAATATTGAAACGTAGTAAATGATATCATTGGCTTTAAAACGAACAAAAAATGTATGAAAAAAAGGTTTTATCGAACCAAAATTTGTATAACAAAATGAAGTGTTTTTTGTACCAAAAATGCATTTTACAAGTTTTACTGTAGTCGAACTTTACAATGTCAGACATTTCAAAATTAATCTTAAGATGATTGTTCACATCATGGTTGGTCAATATATGCCTGATAATTAGTACTTTGTGCGCAGCTTACATTCAAACGGATAACCGCATCTTAATGTCTTTTGATTCCTGCCATAAGTCGACTCATTTGTTGCTAAGCTAGCAGCAACCATTCTTGACAAAGGGTATTGTTTATTTCATGACCTGTTTGAACTGGGGTGTCCTTTCGTGCACTTTACGCCCAACAGTGTCCCATGTATGCTCGATATCGTTCAAATTCGGGCTACGATAGGGCCAAGGAACAATGGATCTTCCTCCACGACGTTAGTTTCCAATTTTGGCGAGCTCTGCACAATATTGGATACGGGCATCTGTGTGTCTGTTCGTAGGCAAAGGTCCCCGAAATGGTATTATCGCACGATAACCAGTAGCGATGAGCCGATCTTGAACAGTTCTTGCTTAAAGGCTCATGTATGGTCATTATTCTCTTTTTAGGATTGTATTGTTTGCAATGGGTTTCCTTCTGTCCAACCTTCATTATGCTTAATTTTCCCTTGCAGATGTTATAGGGGGTGTTCTTGACCTCGGGAGGTCTTTAACATCGTTTCTTGCCTGATTTGTATTCTCAAAACGACTTATAGTGGAATGGAGATGACCAACAATACGTGCAATTATTACAGCGGTATACCTGTACCCTCATGCTGGATATCTGCCATCTTGCTGCAGTTATGAGTTGCGGATGACCAATTAGAAGGTGTCAATAACATAAATTTATAAACTTGGTTATTTTAAGTGTTGAAAACAATGAGGATTAAAACGTTGTTTTAGTGTTTACGAGTACAGTAGCTGCATGTGCAGATAAGAACTGATAGAGTCGATATTTATTGATTAAACTCAAATGATATTTAAATAATGTTTAACTAGTTCTATTTCAACAAATTATTTAACAAAAAAATAAAAAGTATTTTTTTAATTTGAATTCTAATTTTTTGTTGCAATACTTTTTTCCAGGTGTATATGTATGTTTATGCATATGGTTTACAATTTTACATTTTAGTTCAAACACGAACGAGACAAGCGATTGACACCTGTAAACTTTTCTTATGTATTTTCAACATGTCGCTCTTTAATAAATAACCCCTCAAAAAAGAATACAAGTTACTGGAAATGCTTATTCTTTTTTCATATAACTTGAAATAAATCTTCTGTGTGTCGGTTTGTTCCACGTCTGGCCTCTGTCTGCAAAAAAATATATAACAAGGTGAAGACACAACATAGAAACACTAAACACTAAGCAAAACGAACCCCACTAAAACTTGAGGTGATTTAAGGTGTTCCAGAAGGGTGGAAAAAAACCTGTGCAACATGTCGTGTTGCTTATGTTATTACAAATCCAGTAAAATCAAGGCTGTTAGCTTGTCATGTTTTAGAATATTTGTCAGCCCTACGGAACCCTCTTGTCAATTCGAATGCCTTCAAAAATGTGCACATTTACCCCTATTTTAGTTTTATTAAATATATATTGATAAGCCATTTGTAAAAGTTTTATTATTTTAATTTTGTTTTAGAAATAACTTGTCAATGTTAAAGCAAAAAATAGTCATAAGAGAAAGATCATTTTTCCGTCCAAATTTTAATGGCTTATATCTCGAAAACAAGCATATTGACCTGCATGATTTTCATAGCTGTTTTGATTGCTTTATTAATTACCTTTTTTTAAACTAAGCAGCGAACTCCCTCAAGTTGTATTATTCTACAAGTATAACAAAGTAGAGAATGTGTACAATCGTAGAAAATGTTCACAAATTATTTTGTAGAGTGTTTTATTTTCGGTCTATAATAATCAAAATTCGCGTTTACATGTTGCAAATTCTTTAAATGTGTTCTCAAAAATAGCCAACAGTTCCTTTCGAAAAACATAAATTATGAAACTGTATATTCCTTTTTTTTACACAAATAAGGCTGTTAGTTTTCTCGTTTGAATTGCTTTACATTGTCGTATCTGGCCTTATATAGCTGACTATGTGGTATGGGCTTTGCTCATTTTTGAAGGCCGTACAATGACCTATAGTTGTTAATGTGTGTGTCATTTTGGTCTTTTGTTGATAGTTGTCTCATTGGCAGTCATACCACATCTTCTTTTTTTATATATTCAGTCTCTTGTTTTATGACTAGGCTTTTAAACCTCATCTGGTAAAACTTTGTCATAACAATTAAATTTGTAAAACTAATAATTATGCTTTAAGTTGTTGAGATGGTTTTGTTTGGCATATAATCATTGTGCTTCTAATGGAAATGAGGAAGGTGTCAAAGAGACAACAACCCGACCAAAGAGTTAAACAACATTTTAATTATCTGATTGTTGAATTTCTTATTCACAAAAGTATTAAATGCTTTTAACCCTGATTAAGAAATGAAAAGACATGACGGGTATTTAAGGAAATTTACAAATCCAATAAAACAGATGGAAAGCTGATGTATCTGGTAAAATATCTGCACTAATCTTTTCTTGACCACCGCAAACCGTCTCGACCATTGAAAATAAGATACATTGGAAGATAAACAAAAATACCAAAATGAACTTATTTTTTTAGGTGTTTACAAGAAGACAAGTATACAAAAAACGCAGAATAAGGACTACAGGAAAATTTACTAATATAAGTACTTCTTATCGAAGATCAGAAATGACATTTTATATTGGAAGATTCTGAGAGTTTGATAAATGCTTGAAATCTAACACTTTGTGTTCGCGTATTTGGGTTAAAATGAAATTATTAAGTCAAGAATCATTTGTTGCATCACGTATTAGTGAAATAGCAGCATAACATATCATAACATTATAAAACTGTTATTATTTCAGAGTCTGTTTACCTGCATTTTTTATTTTGGTGGAAGTATTCCCTTTCCAGGGTAAGTTGGAGGGTACTGTTGGAAAGTTGATATTCCAGAACCACGTGACATAGATGACGTTTGATAGTTGCTCAGATATTTACAACATGTGTTCCATGATCTGGGATAAAATGGAAATACACATGTGTATCTTATGGTCCATTCCCTATAACTACATCGCCGACGGCAAGTGCACCATATTCGTCCTGTACAGGAAAGGAATTTATTATGAAATAGTAGTTATTACATAAAATGTATGTTTCATTAAAATAAGAAAAAAAGACAAACTTCTCATGTTCTTAATATATTCTAATTGTGTTACTTAATTAAACAAGAGCAGTGCTTGTGTCTACTTTTTTTCAAATGTGGAAAAAGTTTCAAATTGTAAACAAAGTGATGAGTACAATGATTAATGGACATATTTAATTACACTAAATATATCAATTTAAAGTTCAAATATTGTATTATAATGGTTAATAGAACTGTAAATTCAATACAAACCATATTGGTTGCTCATTGGCTGTGACATTGGACTGATCGGTCCTCCCAATGGACTCGGCGGCTGTCCCAATGGACTTATTGGCTGTCCCATTGGACTCATCGGTATCGGTCCTATAAATGGACTCATCGGCTGTGACATTGTACTCATCGGTATCGGAAGTTCAATTGGACTCGTTGGTGGTCCCTGTATACCCATTGGTTGTCCTATGCTTGCAAAATATTCCGGTGTATGACCATATATGGATGGCAAGACCGTGAGAGCAATACTTAGCATAAGAGTTTGAAGTCTCATTGTGAAAAGTACGTCGAGTGACTTGTGGTACACCTGGTGAAATCTTTAGCCAAATGTGAAGTGATTTGTCGTCCATAAACAGTATATATACCCTTAACCTACAAATGTGATGTAAAACAGACATGACTGCGAAATTTCAATAACTGATTTATATAAAAAAAATCTTTGATCCGTCTGATTTATTGACTTTTTTCATGAATTGAGGTTTGACAGATTTGGCTTTAATTGAAATGTTTACATGTAGTTTCAAATCATAAAAAAGTTTTTTTTTTAAATTAATCAAAAGTATTCAAACTGATAAATTGTCATTTTGAAGAAAAGCATCACTTAATTCAAACCTGAATATTATGTGTTCTTGGTTTATTACTTATTTCGGCATTAAAAAATATCATGCTTATAATTAGATTCGCATGACGCGAGATTTAAATATAAATGAGGAAAAAAATCAGAACAAATCAGTAATTGAGTTGAAAAGCACTAAACGTCAAAATGTGTATTAGTTTTAGTTTAATTGATGCCGGTATTTTTTCAATATAGCAAGACAAACACATGGGTTTTGAATCAGACTCAATACTATATTTTATTGATAACATGCGGGTAATTCTATTTTCGCTGGAAAACATTAGTGCATTATAAAGTGAATGAGTTTAGATAATTCAAGTGTTTACCTCTAAAATTGTGGTTTAGATGGGTCTTTAATGTCTAGAGTGTGGCACCACGAAAATAATTCAAACATTCACATTCTGACTGAATTATACTGAGTTGGTCACATCAAATTCAGATAAACGGAATAATATCCATCGCCTGGCAAATCACTAATTTACCGTATGGGTATATCACAATTACCTGTGGATTTGGTAAAATTTGACAGGTCAAGTAAAATCGTTGATACATGTAAATACAACATCTATATGTCGTCATGAAGATATATTTCTCCTTTTAAAAATTGAGAATGGAAATGGGGAATGAGACAACAACCCGATCAAATAAAAAAACAACAGCGGAAGGTCACCAACAGTGTTAAAACAAATTGAAACTTTGATACATGTATCTCAGGTCATAGATATCAATTCATTAATTAAGAGGGTACATAACTGTTAAGGGAGTTAACTCTAATAAAATCAGTTGAGGTTTTAAATCACAAACTATTACATTTGATAACGGAGACATAAAGCCTTTCAATGATCAAATAGTTATCATAGGTACCAGGATTATAATTTAATACGCCAGACGCGCGTTTCGTCTACAGAAAACTCATCAATGACGCTCAGATCAAAACAGTTAAAAAGCCAAACAAATTAAAAGTTGAAGAGCATCGAGAACAGAAACAGAAAATTTATAAAAATGACCATATACAATAGTGTTTGTAAAACTGCTATATAGCCAACCAGATTATTCCTGTAACTTGGTCGGGTCAGATTTCTAGAAATTTTCATATCTTATTAATCAACATTTTGGTCAAAACCTTATGAAAATTAAACGAACCAATCAATTTTAGTCAAAGTGTTGCGTATCCCCCTTAAACACAGGCGTAACATGAAATGATTATTTTCAATACTAGATTTGGAAAAAGGAATATTCGAAATGATAAGTAAAATGACAACTTTCAAGCAGGGACTACACGAGATAGAAGGTAACAATTATAGGTCATGGTACAGTCCTCATTAATAAGCTAAACCTATATCAATAATTTGTAATAAAAGGCACAGAAAGGAAAAATGTAAAAATAATTAAATTGGAAAACAATCGTCTTTATTGACGGACAAATCAGTACAAAAATAACAAATTTGATATACATCAATAAACAACAACTGACTTACAGGCGGGGTTTACAAAACTTTGAATGCATTTGTTTTTACCGACAGATAGTTTTGCAACTCAATGGCTGCCCATTCAGTTCTAATTGCCCTTTGTTAATTAGTAAGTTCACATTCTATGAAGTGCTTCGTATTTTAAATTTCGTTTTCAATATTCCTTGCTTGATTGTTAAATTTTCAAAGTGTATCATAATCATTTACGTTTAAAATAAAAACATGGCAGGTTTATACTCCGTCTTTGCTGTTTGTTAATAAGATTAATTGATTACCTCTTTGACATCTGTATGACAATTAACACATGTACATATATATATAAAGATAAATAACTTTGGTCGAATAATTATGTAATTATAGTATACCATGTCGGACAAACTATACAGGTATTAAATAGCGTTAATAGAAGTTTGAGGTACGACAATCTATATTTGAAGTACTCGTTATCAACTCGAATGTCTTCAATATAACATTAGGTAACATGTATCTCAAAGTGTGCTGCTCGTGCCGAAGTGATGTACTTGTAAAGTGGGACAGACGGGGCGATAATATTTAAGCTCTTGATTTTGTCATTTGATTAGGAACTTTTCGTTTTGAATTTTCCTCTGAGTTCACTATTTTTAAGATTTTACCTTCTTTGAGACTGTGAAACACACTGTTCAAGACATGTTCCCTGTAATCATGTCATTACAAGATACCTCAACATCGTCGAAAACCTTGATGTTTAAACTTTTCTTGAAAAAGGGCCTGCTTATCATCCTCAATCCAAAATAAATATGAAACATTGTCGTATGGCTATAGTTATCAAAGGTACCAGAATTATAATTTAGTACGCCAGACGCGCGTTTCGCCCACATAAGACTTATCAGTGACGCTAATATCAAAAAATGTTTAAAGCCAAACAAGTACAAAGTAGAGCGCATTGAGGATCCACAATTCAAAAATAATTGTGCCAAAAACGGCTGAGGCATTCTATGCCTGGAATAAGAAAATCCTTAGTTTATCGAACAATTTTAACTTTTTTAAACAGGATTTTTTTTTTAAAAGATTACATTATTGATATTCATGTGAACACCGAAGTGTTGACTACTGGGCTGGCGATACCCTCGGGGACGAAAAGTGTACTCTATATGTAACGTTCATGGGTCATCTTCACATTTAGTCTCATGCACGAGAAAATCGATTCTAACGAAATTGGAACGGACAATCCAGTTATATATATTATATATAAATAGACAAAGTAAATTTACTTTGATAAATAACCGCTACATATAACATTATACATATGATTAGAAAGTGCAAAACCATAATTTCTTTAAACTTTTATTTTCACAAGTCTTGCAAAGAATTCTCTGTTCTTACCGTTAAACACTAAATCTCTGCGATGTGTTGTAGTGGACTTTAGTCTTTGATGCATATTTTTTTTAATTACATTGTTTTTTGTTGTTGTTTTTTTTGGCTTTGAACCAGCTTTCAGTAAACTGAACTGTTGAACCAATTTGTATTGTAATTTTGTAAGTTAATGTTAGCTATGTCTCTTTTCATTCTTGTTTATATACCACCTTTGATAAGTGTTTGGTATGACGATTATTTTACTCTGTTCTCACTTTTGTTAATACACCATCTTTGATAAGTGTTTGGTTTTACGATAGGTTTACTCTGTTCTCTCAAATATTTGTAATACACAATAGTCCGTGTTTCATTGATACCTTACAACAAAATTGTTTACATTTACCTGTGACTGTGTACGTTATTTTTTACGTTTATTAAGTTTGAGGTTGTCTTTCTTATAATTTTTTACACCTAAACACTTTTTTTTGTATTTATAATTAGTATTTACATTAGGTAATAGATAAAATTAATTCGTTCAGTGTATGTTCACTTGTTTTTGTTAATATGTCTATCGATTGTGATAAGCCATTTCAATGCATATGTTATATTTTGTCTTTCTATGTAGTGATGCAACACTATTGTTTCGGGTTAGAATGGATGTCAGTTACTTTTTAAATGTTTAAACCTACTGCATGTGTTTGCATCTGTTCCAAGTAAGAAATATAATGTTTAGGGATGCAGTTTGTTCATAGGATTCAGAATTGTTTCCCGTTTTTTTATATAAATGTGTCCGTTAGCTTTCTTGTTTGAATGGTTTACACTAGACTTAGTCATGTAATAGCTCTTTAAAGCAAGTTTGTCGCTGATATCCAAGGCTTTCTGTTGACGGCTCACTTACATATAATGGTTTACTTTTACAAAATATGACTTGGAAGGATAGCTTCTTCATTGCCACTTTTACCACATCTTGTTATATCTTTTATAATACACATTTTCAGAGTAAACATTAACTATCTGAAGCTATGTTCAAATGTCTTGTGTTAATCAATATTTGCAATTTACTCATTGTAACCTGATGCCTGATATTGTATACTTATGTTTGCGATTGTTTTTGTTCAGTGTTTCTGTACTTCCACTGTTTGGTTTGTTTCCCTATTATAATTTGTAACCCTTAATTTACTTTCGCTTAGAAAATCAGATCACATATCTAATATATGCAAACACATTTATTCAAGGTGGTCACCTTAATCATATTAATCTAAACTATTCACAATTGATCAACATTTGACATGTGTTTTGTTTATTGGTTTATTAGAAGATAACTCTAAGTTTACAGTGAAATATTTCTAAAAATTGGGAGAAAATACCTAATGATTAAACTCATTAATCGTTGTTCAGATATATTCATGGTGAAAAAAAAAGAATGAAACCAATTGAAAAACAACAGTAAACAAAAACAAACTTAATTTCTGTTTTCTCATTTCTCACTATCATTTCATTGCGTATTGATTTGTGTTTCCTTTTCTACATTTGCCAGATTTATGCGAGATGGTGAAGATCTGACAAAACTTGTTTCAACTCACTATGTGTTTGTGCCTGTCCTACGTCATGAGCCTCTGTCCTTTGCTAGTTTTTGTATGTTGTCTTTTTTTTTTATTATTCATATGCATGGTAGTTCAACATGTACAGTATGACTTACATTTTCAGTGTGCTAGTACATATTTTACATAGGGGCAGCTGAGGCATGCCTTAGGGTGCAGGATTTTCTCGTGCATTGAAAACCAACTGGTGGTTTCGGCTCTTGTCTGTTCTTTGGCCGGGTTGTTGTCTTTTTTAGAAATATATTCTCCGTTTTCATTCTCGATTCTAACATTATCAACCCTCTATTTGCTTTCAAAATTTTTGTTTTTGATTTCTTGCATAATTTTGGAGCCCTGTATATCATATTTTTTGGTGTGAGCCAAGGCTCCGTGCATTGACCTATAAACGTTTACTTTCATAAAATGTTGTTTGGATGGAGAGTTTTCTCATTGGCACTCAGACCACATCTTCCTTTATCTATAAAATGTGTTTGATTTTCATTGATATCTCTACATATCTAAATGCCAGCTTTAGGCACTTATGGTAGAAGCATCGTTTTGGAATAAAGAACGATAACTCTCTCTACACGACCCATCTGAAAAATTTGGTCACTCTCGTAAAATCTCGTACGATTATTTTTTTTAATGGCGGCCGAATTTAACGTTTCAACGCGATCTTGAAAAAACGGGACAGATCGGAATAATTTCGATGTTAAATACGACATGAATTTTTATTTGTTTGATAAAACAAGAATTCAGAAATGTTGGTAACTTGTGTAGCTTACTTAAATTTTATTGCACCACGGAAATTAACGAAGTTAGGACAACAACATCTGACGCTATGTTTCGTCCGCTTCAACTTTCCATGATCTGTGAGGTCAACACAAATTACCTATATAATCACAGGTACTTCATTTAAAAGTCACAAAATCCTACATCATGTACATTACGATAACATATTTAGCGTAAAAGTGCGGTCCATCCATGGGAACACAGAAACAATCTCTGCAGGCATACATTCGGATTTTTTTTACATGAAATGCGGAATGCGGGGTAAACTCCAGTGCACTGATTGACCATGACTTCTTATGTTCATCTGCCACATTATTCCCTACATCAAGGAACACTGATAATTATACTTTTGAATGTGATCATGGTTATTTATGTATATTCAATGACGAATTTTGTTGGGGGATGGGTCTGTATGTGCAAATAAACCATGGCATAATAATCAGCTCGTTGATTGTGGTCATTATCAGACAGGTGCAGAAGACGGGGCACTCTAGTCATGCTTCAGTGATTCCCTATTATCAACATTTTTTTCACAAGAAAAAGACCATCCCCCTCTGGATCCTATGGTAAGTCACAGACTAATTCAAAACTTAACAAAAGTTTAAAACATAAAAAGTATTAATATAATTCAAAATCTTCTAATTCTGTACTTCCTTTGGCAAACTTTCAACAAATCTTTTCATTTATTATGTCACACCTTATTTATATACAGTCCCAGGAGATTGAAACTGTTTTGTTTTCTCTCTATAAGCTCAATCAGACTTGAGTCTGAGTAGTACATTTAGAACTCACTACTGTATATATTGTATGCTCCCATATTGTCCACATTGGATTTTCTGGGAAGATGGAGTTATTATGATAACCCATGAGAATATCATGACTTTGATAGGTATATATATACAGGGCATGTTACTTGGTAGTCTAAAATTCAAGCTGCAGCAGTCACCTGCATATGTTTAAATCTGTCAGATCAAAACATTTTCACTCTACCAAGTACTTATCACTATATCACTATCAGGTTCACATTTCAACCTATTTAGCAATACCCACTTTTGGTTATAAATATTATAAATGGTTATAAATATTATAACATCACAGTACCAAATTGTACACTGTAACCAAATTCCACCTTTTTAGCCAAAAAAAACCTGCAAAATCTTACAATTTTTCTTTCATCATTATTCATGTGAAATTATTTTATCACCTTTTTAAAATGAGCAAATAAAATTTGTTACTAGCATCCCTTTCTTCAAAAAATAATAGTTAAAGCATGGAATAATGTCAAATTGTTCCAAATATTCGAAGAAATAAAAAAAAATCTCTGTTTATATCCCAGTTTTAAGGATTTGAAATTAGCCATACATGTAATGATGTATGGAATTTGAGTACTGACCTCATTACAGTATCATGGATTGTTTGGATGTAATTCCAAACCCACTTTTCAATGACTCTTCATGAACTCAAAATTAAATTGGTGTAACTAAATTGTAAACTAGGATAGTCTACAAAATAAGCAAAGAATAAACTTTTGCCTGGTTCAATAAAAAAAGTTGGTAAAAAATCACAATTTAGGTGCAACTTGGGTATTCTCATGTTTATGCAACTTTACAACAGAACTACATATTTATTAAAAAAAAAACCGTAAAAAGCAAAAGGTAATAAAATGCTCGACAAACACAGCCTGATATGACCAAAGATGTATATTTAGCATATAAAAAACACCAATGTTTTTATGTCAGTTAAATCAAACATATTTTAATTTTGGATCCTTTAAACTTCAATATGGACTAATTTGAAAACTGGTATCAGGTGAACCCACATATTTCTATTCAGCAGAAGTCTCTAACTACATATCTCCTTAAATTCATATGATAGTAAGTCCAACAAAAATATTGAAAATGTGTACATTTAATTTTTTTTCTAGCTTCTCTCATTAAAAGCAGTACCTTTTTGGTCACTATTTATGTGTTGCGTCTAAATAAGAATTGTAACACTTTATAGTGAATGAACAGGAAGACAACTTGAAACAGCACCAGCCATGCCAGTATACATGTATGTATAAATAAAAACTCAGATCAGAATAGCATGGACAATATGTTAGTTCTATGTCCTTGTGAATATATTATGAGGAAAGTTATCAATAATTCTGCAGATAATGCAATTTTATCAAACGATTTGTACATTTTCTGTTCAAATTTTCACACAATCAGTGAAACATTCAAACAAGCTAAACTAAATTTCTATTACTGAAAATTTCAAACAATGACAAGTGTTTTTTTTTACCAAATAACTCATGTGTTTCTGTGAGAAAAAAAAATCATGTGCAATTTTTGGAATGAAAGGGAAAGAAAATCCTCTTGCCTCATACTGGTGCACGTCATTTGTGAGTACATTGTATATACTTACCAGATACATTTTATTTATCATGATACTCACATCAACATTATCATGATTATCAAGAAGTACATATCATAGCAAAAAAACACCAATTTATAATACAGATAAAATAATTAAAATATCCTATTTTGAGTGCATCTCCTGCCAAATCAGTATTTGTTGCATCTATATTTACGAGATGAGTATAATCAATATAAATAAGGTAATTTTTGGAAGAAATGCCAAAAATTTTGAAGAAAAAACACCCCCAATAATGTTGTACCATAACCCCAAAATCAATTCTAATCTTGTTTTTTGTGTATTGACCTCCTAGTAAAATTTCATAGAGATCCATTCACTTATACTCAAGTTATTGTCTGGAAACCAAATGTGTCTTCTTGAAAACAACTATGACATGATTAAGCAGTACTCAAAAACAAATTTTTGACATGCTTGTATTTCCCATTTCCATTCTAAATTTTATTTTGCTGTCATGTCAAAACTTGAAAAGTAAGCTACATGATGTACATATAACCAAAAAAAAATATGCAAGAAATGACATAAAACCGACTCTGAAATAGTACATGAAATTGATGTAGAACTCACAAACTGAAGAGGATCAGAAAAAAACAAATGTTTTTATTCGAGTCAGATTTTTTTTTACCGAAGCCCTTCAGTGCTATCAATTAAAATTATTTAGTCAAAATTTAAGACTAGTGTTAAGGTTTATTGTAACAAATTGGCAATTACGGCCTTATTATCACCTTAAAAACTACTGTGTACAGACTGACATTGGAAGTTTTTATGTTTTTAGATATATAAAAGTTTAATTTATTTTGTAATATCTGAAAGATAAAATCATTTTTTGTGAAGATCTGGATTCAAAATATTTTGTTTGTCCTATGCTTGAACAGGTTTTTTATTCATCAATTTGGGATTCAAAATATTTTTTTTCAGGAAAAATACCATAACCTTTCATGCCTTTTTAAGTTCAATGTTTCGTTCCATAAACATTATCCATATGAACTTGTAATTTTATTTTAGATATAAAAAATACGTTAATGTAACCTAGGACATTCGTTCTGAACATGCATGAAATGTTTTCCACTGGACGTTAAACAACCAACAATCAATTAATAGATGATAGGACATTGCCTTTTATAAAGCTGGCATTTAAGGGCATACGATACAGTTATAGGGGAGGTAATGACGTTGCTAACGTAAAATGTTATTTTCGCGACGTCAAACTGTGACATATCGGGAAAAGATGCATTTTTCGACTGATTTTAACCATTCAAACTGATTAAATTTGAAAACGAGTTCATGGACCCGTATTTTTCAAAACAGCAATTTGTTTCATTTTGCAAGGAGATTATGTGACCCAAGTTTTATAAAACTGTAAATAGAGGATTTTGTTTTACTTTGATAAACATACAGCAAAAAATGACGTAATTTCCTAAATTTATGAACATTTGATAAATATGAGTCATTTCTGAATAAAAAATGCATAATTTTTTAGGATACTTATAAAAAACAGAAATTACCCATTATTTAACAAAAAACAATTTGTGTTTATCTTTTATAACAAAAAAGTTATGTCTTTCTTTCGAAAAAGAAATTACTGTCAAAAGTCTGAATTTTGAGCAAATATACAAAATTTCGACCTTATTTTACTCAAAAAGTAGCACATGAAGGTATATTTGTTATCACTTATTTGATTTAATGAGGTTAAAAATAGCCTATATGCAAATTTCCACGAACTTGTAAATACAGGATCAAAACTGTATCGTATGCCCTTAAGGTAGCGCCTTCCTCATATTAATATCAATACAGGTGTTTGGTGCATGTGTGTTTAATTCTTTGTGTTTATTTTACATTTTAATCAGTATAAATGTGTATATACGACACATGTAAACTTGTCTTGTGTTTTTTTAATATGCCATTATAACCAATTAAAACAAAATAAAGACGCCAAACATCATTTTAAGTGCATATTGTTTAATTCATCTAACTAGTATATCCACTTTGTTGGGTTGGTCAACGTCTTTAATTTGTCTACAATAGAAAGTTATAAAAATTTAAAAGTGATATACGAAAAGTAATTAGCTCTTTTATCGTTCAACTGCCGTTCCTTTTCTTATCTAAATGCATTTAGTTGACGAAACAAACAGGATGTGGTATCATTATATGACGGCAAAACTTGTGTAAATATGCCTCTATTATACGTTGTCAACAGCAATATGTTTTAATTTGTCAGTAAAGCTACGAAGCATCCGGTAAGATCTTTTAGCATAAACAAGACTACAACAAAAACCGAATAATTTTTTCAAAATGGGGACAACTAAATACGCGTAATTTGTTTTAGCATGAACATGACATCAAAAATAGATTACTGTGTATGCATTTTAGAGTCACATGTGTTAAACACACATATATGTTTTTAAACACAATACATCAAATATGTATAAAAAAGTAGGGGCGAAAGATACCTGAGGGAGAGTTAATTTCACAGATCGAAAATAAACTGACAACGCCATAGCTAAACATGGATGACTATTCTACAAATCATTTAGGTAGTACTAACTGATATGGATATTGTTATTATCGGCTTTGATATTATCTAACTAACTGTCAGAAAATTCATGTTTTCACCTTAAATTCCTATTCGAAACCTTTTGGTGGTAGAATACTTCCTCCCAATCCGTAATCAGGCATTCCAGGGTAGATTGGAGGGTACTGTGGGAAAGTTGGAACTCCAGAACCACGTGACATAGATGACGTTTGATAATTGCTCAGATATTTACAACATGTGTTCCAGTATCGAGGGTAGAACGGAAGTAAACAAGTGTATCTCACGGTCCATTCCCTAGAACGACATCGCCGACGGCAAGTACACCATATTCGTCCTGTACATGAAAATAATTGATCATGAAAGAGTAATAGTTACATAAATTTATTAAGATACGTTAATATAATTGACTAACAGCAATCTCGTGTAAATCTAAAGCGAACCTTCATTTTAAAATCAATTGAATAATTTATAAATGACACGAGCTTCTTAGATAACGAACACAGGTAAATACAAGAAACAACTTAATAGTAATCGTTTTATCATGTTCGTAACGGGACAAAATGTAGTTACAATATGTAACAGCATTGGATATCAGATGGAAGATTGGTAATCACTTGTATCATACACCAATATAACAAAGAAAAAAACTGCACTTGTTATTGTTCTAGTATTTTCGTGTTGAACTACAAAACACAGGAACAGTGCTTAAGTCTACTTTTTTTTGGAAAGATGTGGAACAGAGTTTCAACATGTTCAACGTGTAAATATAGTGATAAGCCAATATCTTATTAAATTTAATATATCAATTTAACGTTCAAATATTGTATTGGCTAGATTAGTGAACTGTTAATTCAATACAAACCATATTGATTGCCCATCGGCTGTGACATTGGACTTATTGGTCCTCCCAATGGACTCATCGACATCGGTCCTCCAAATGGACTCATCGGCTGAGACTTTGGACTCATCGGTATCGGGAGTTCAATTGGACTCATTGGTGGTCCCTGTATACCCATTGGCTGTATACCCATTGGTTGTCCTATGCTTGCAAAATATTCTGGTGTATGCCCATGTATGAATGGCAAGACCGTAATCGCAATACACAGCAGAATAGTTGGAAGTCCCATTGTAAAAACTACGTGAAGTGACTTGTGATACACTTTGGTAAATATGTAGCCTAGTGTGCATTGATGTGTCTTCTAGAAACAGTATATATACCCTTCACCTAAACATTTAATGTAAAACAGACTTGAGCAAATTATTTTATTTATTGATTTTATATAAAGTTCATCTTTGATCTGTCTAATGTATTAACATACTTTTTAATGAATTTTGGTTGAACGATTTGATCAGAAACATATTGTATACTTTTTAAAATGTACATACAAAATTGTGTTTATTCATCAATTGTAATTTAAACGTCTGATTAATATAGTGTGAATTAAAAAAATAACATGATTCGTGACGATATTTTGCTGTGTTACGTCATGCACGCGATTCTACGTACGTTAGAGCTAAAACAACAAATATGAACAAAGAGGAAAATAGAAACAGCACAAAAGCAAATACTAAAGACAAGAATGCAAAACTTTACTGTAGCACTGTAAATCAGTTGCAAATTCGACCTTCATGTTCTATCTTTTGCTATTTTCTACATTTCTCCTCGAGGACATACGTTATGTTGGCCTAACAGACAGCGATGGCCTTGGTAAGTCATCAATTGTCCTCGTCACAATTTAGAAAAACAAAATTTTATAACACATTATTACGAAGATAAACAGCGTCAGTACCTGTCATTTTTACTTCAAGACCATCGTGTTTTTTTTTGTAAAGTTGATACTGAATATAAATCTACAACATCTTGATATCTTACGATTAAATTTGTTTTAGAAAATGGACGAGACGTCGTATGACGCACCCCTGTGGAATGAAACTTGTGATCGTCTGCAAAAACGCATCATTGACGCTCGCATACAAAGTAACGAAGACCAAATAAAGTACACATTTGAAGAGAATTGAGTACCAATGTTTCCTGAAACGTTTTCCTGGTATAGCTTAAGTAATTTATTTCTGAGGTAGAAAAGCCTTCGTATTTCACAAATTCGAAACATTCAAAAACACAAGTCAAATGGTCTAAATCAATTGTAACTATGATAATGTGTCTTCCATATCAATTGTTAGACTACAATGGAATTACCTGCTTCAACTTATGGACTAAATTGAACCAAACATAGCTTCAATCATTAATATGGTATATAATCCTACGCATTTTGATTCCAACTTTATTTTACATGATTACCAAAACCATAGTAGATACAAGTAAACGACACAGGCTTTTTAGAGCCGCTATTGATATGTCATTAAACAGGGGTTTTATAATAAACTTATCATATAAACCAGGATTACATTTTGCATTTACGACAGACGGGCGTTTCGTCTACAAAAGACTCACCAGTAACGTCCAAAAAAGTGAATAAGGCCAAATAAAGAACGAATTTGAAGAGCATTGAGGACCAAAATTCCTAAAAATGATCCCAAATACAACTTAGGTAATCTATTCTTGAGGTAGAGATGTTGTTTTTTCTATGGTCGGGTTGTTGTCTCTTTGATACATTCCCTATTTCCATTTTCAATTGTATACCATAGATTTTAACAAAAATTCAAAAGTTGTGAAATCAGTTAATTTATAAATATGACCATAGCGATGATAATTCGTGTCAGCACAAAAATGCTGACTACTGGGCTGGTAATACCCTTGTAGAATTAAAACTCCACCAGCAGTGGCATCGACCCAGTGGTTCTAAATAAACTCATCATAGATACCAGTATTACATTTTGTATTTAAGCCAGATGCGCCTTTCGTCTACAGAAGACTTATCAAATCAAAAAAAATAAAAAGACCAAATAAAGTATGAAGTTGAGGATCATAGAGGACCAAAATTCCCAAAAGAATTTCCAAAGACAGCTAACGTAATCTAAGCCTTAGTATTTCAAAAAAATCTGAAGTTTTGTAAACAATTAATTTATAAATATGACAATATCAATTTAAATTCATGTCAGCACAAAAATGCTGACTCCTGGGCTAGAGATACACTCGGGGATTTAAGTTTAAGTTAAAACGTGATTCGATTTAGTTGGCACTTGTCTCTTATAACAATATAAAACATATACTGAGCCAGAAAAGTTTAGCTACACTTTTTTTTTCAATTTTTTGTTTGTTGTTTCTGCAATTTTTTTTTAAAACATCATTGATATAATCCTTAGTTTTACCAGTAATTTTTAACAGTCTTACTTTTTTCTGGATGATTGATTTTGCGCCATTTAAGCTTTTCACGTGTAATTGATTTTTTACCTTCTGTACCTGTACTTTTAAAACAATTTTTTTTTCTAACTTTCAGAAACACACCATTGGTAATAAAAACACAAACAAGTTTGATCAAAATGCTTGGGGCGTCAACCTGGCATCCCAAAAAATGACCGTCAGAAGGCTATTTAAATGGTTAGTGCCAGAATGAGTGTTTCTGATGTCGTGGCTTAATTAAATGTGCATAAGTCAACAGTTAAGAGACTAACAAGCAGATATCGACAAATTGCAACTGCACGGGATAAGTCGATATGTCGTAGACCAAGAAAAACTATCGTCAAGGGAGGAGCGCTACTTTTGCTTTACATCAACACGTGATAAGTTTTTTTCTGGCCACAAGAATTGACTAAGGGCAGCTGCTGGTGTGCCTGCCAATCCTTTATTGATGCTCTTAGGATATGGCCGAGAAATTGATTTTGAATAACACTATACTCGTTTTTGCATTTTGACCCTCCCGCGCTCCATACACAAAGAAAAACCTAATGAATGTAAGTGATAAACATTAATGTTGCTTCTGACATTTCATTATTTCATCTTTTTATTATTAAAATTATATGTTGTTTCAATTTTGTAATAAAATAAAATTTCATATTTTTGTTGCTAAACTTTTTTGACTCAGTATAGTTCATTTAGAAAATGCAAATGTACATTAGCCTAGTTTATGTTCTAATTCATTTTTTCAAACTAAAATAAAGTATGTAAGTGCACAACGCTTATTAATATCTGATATATATTTCGTACTTAAAATGTATACTTATATAAAAGTTATTTGATTCGTTGTATGCAAATAACGACCACTAGATACAGATTGAGTAACGGTACACTGGCGTATAGAATATCTTAAAACAAAAAACTGCAAGAAACACAAACACCAATATATACAATATAAAAAACAGGATACACATAAGAAGTTAGCTATATCTCTTTAACTCTTCTTTCCGCAATATAATTGATCTTCGTTCACTAAAGAATTCAAAATTTGGTGACTATGTGATATAAAGGACACAGATACAGTTAAGTCGGACTCATATATTGACTTCTATCTAGAAATTGACAATGAGGGTCGTTTGAAAACACAATTTTACGACAAAAGACATGATTACAGCTTTCCAATTGTGAACTTTCCATTTATGAGTAGCAATATTCCAGCTGCACCTGCATACGGGGTATATATCTCCCAATTGATACGATAGTCCCTTGCGTGTATTACCTATCATGATTTTCTTGCTAAACATGCTAAAGGGTTGCTGCTCACAAGGAAGCTATTAATCCAAGAGTTCCAAATGGTGAAGTTGAAAAAAACTAACGGTACCAATTTTCTTGCACCAGATGCGCATTTCGATAATGCATGTCTCTTCACTGATGATTGTTGCAAAAACATTTGAAATCCAAAGCTTATATAAAAGATGAAAAGCTATAATCCTAAAGGTCCAAAAAGTATAGCCAAATCCATGAAAGGAATCAGAGCTATGCATGAGGGAGATACATTCCTTAATTTATAATAATTTCTAATATTTTATAACAGCAAATTTTAATAACACAAAAACATCCGTATTTTTATGCAAGTACCGAAATACTGGCTACTGGGCTGGTGAAATCATCCTTTCGTAAACTTTACGGACGCCAACACGCGCTGGTTGTCCGTTATGAAATAACCGTTTCACAAATGATATTGGACATGTTCCTTACATCGTAACTACAATCTCATTCCCTTTCATGAATGTAACCTACCGAATTATACTTTTTACCGGATTTGTTATCACATAAGCAACACGACGGGTGCCACATGTCGAGCAGAATCGCTTACTCTTCCGGAGCACCTGATATCACCCCTAGTTTTGTTGTGGGGTTCGTGTTGTTTATTCTTTAGTTTTCTATGTCATGTGTACTATTACTTGTCTGTTTTTTTATTTTTAATTTTTAGCCATGGCGTTGTAAGTTTATTTTCGATTTATGAGTTTGACTGTCCCTTTGGTATCTTTCGTCCTTCTTTTTAGACAGGACATAATTGTTTACAAATGCAACATATTTTGAGAATTCTTATATTCACAATAATTATATAGCAGTATATTATAAGCAGACATTTTACAAAATGTTATATACTCGGTGATCAATTAAACTTTAAAAGTACGTTTCGTATCAACAAACTAATATATATTAACCCTCGGAGGCCATAACTATACAATCTGTCTGGCTTGCAATGTAATAAAACATAAATGTTCGGACTAAGTGATTTTATTCAGAATATTATATGTACATTACATGCAAAAAGAAAAATCACAAAAATACTGAACTCAGAGGAAAATCTAATAGAAAAGTCCATAATGACACGGCAAAATCAAATGACAAAACGCATCAAAAATGAATGGACAATAACTATCCTAATCCTGACTTGGTACAGTCATTTTGAAATGTAGAAAATGGTGGATTAAACCTGGTTTAATAGCGATAAACCGCATACTTTGATGACAGTCTCGTCAAATGCCGTTATATTTACAATGATACGTGAACTAATCAGACAAAAATAAAATAGTCAAAGTATGGGTACAACAGTCATCATTGTGTAACAATTTTAAAAGGAACATTTTAACAGAACACACAAAAAAAAACGCATTTATTGATTCGTGTGTTTGACGTCAGAAAATTGTATACGTCACATATATTTGTCGTTCAGTGTATATACACACAATTTTTAAATTTCACATGGGGAAATTACGTTACACATATGTTAAAGAGGTAATCAATCAATCTTATCAACAAATAACAAATACGAAGGTGTTTACCTGTCAAGTTTTATTTCCTATGTAAATAATCATTTTACATGGAAATTAAACAATAATGTAAGGGATATTCAAAAAATATTTTACAAAATACGAAAAAAAACGTCATTACGTTTCAATTTTACCAGTTTAAATTGATGATAAGAGTATGGAATTCGAAGCGATTGAATTGAACTAATCAATTCGTCAACACCATAACACTTTACCACATGATTACAAGACTTAGCAAATATCAAAAACCATGCCACATTCTGTATGTTAATGTCCAAAGCCAGGCATCTGTATGTCAATGTTTGTTTAGTTGATGCTGTATATCAATCACGCTACACTGTTTTGATGCTCTCGACAGTTTAGACAAAACTAATACACAGTATGATATTTAATTAGTTTCATCTTCATCACTGCTTTGCCCTTCTTATTATAAGTTTTTGAATTCAAAAATAACGTATTTAATAGTAAGTTCCGTAGTATTAATGACTAATTTCTTATTAAACTATGAAGGTTTGCATTAAGGTATTCTTCAAATCAACACTTTAGAGGTTCAAATACCTTTGATTATTTTAACAAATTTTCTTGTGTTTTTCAAGTACACATTTTGATTAAAACCAAATATGTTCAATCTCAATTCATGCCCAGGACAGTTAATAAATAACAAAGATCAAAGATGAATTGCATATAAATTATTAAATGAAACATTACGGTCATATCTGTTTTACATCAAAATGCTGGGTAAAGGTATATATACAGATCTCATAGATAGATCAATGTATATTTTATTTAACCAGGGTTTGTATCAATTGACTCGATATAGTCGACAAAGACTCAACAATGGCAATTCTTACTCCTTTTCTGTGTTTTGTCCTTGTAGTATTGCCATCCATCAGAGGTACCACACCTGAGTTCTTTGGAGACATTGGACAACCTATGAGTACATTGGAACAACCAATGAGACCCTTGGGACAACCGATGAGTACATTTGGACAACCAATAAGTCCATTGGGACAACATATTAGTCCATTGGGAGATCCTATTGGTACATTGGGAGATCCAATGGGAACATGGGGACAACCGATGAGCAACCAATATGGTTTGTATAATAACAATTTATAATTAAATCAAGTCCACATAAACTTTAAAAGTAAAGTTGATGTAAATTAAGGCAACAGTAGTATACCGCTGTTCAAAACTCGTAAATCTATGGACAAAAAAAATCGTTTTCTATCAAATATTGACGTATAATTTTTTTTAAACTATTGTGGTCCTCTTCCAGAATCGTACACCAATAATTGTTATTGTTCCATGTTATTCTACATACACGAATGTCAACAGAGGTGTATCATCATTAACTTTCAGTGTTATACATGTTATATGTTAAAATATATTAAGCATAATTTAATTTAAACATATTTATTTATAGTGGATTGGGAAACAAGTTTTGCAACTTATATTAATCCCTTTTCACTTTGCGGGTGCGAGTGCTGCCTTGTAGCGGCATTAGCCTACTCTTTTTCAAAATCTACTAGGGTATCTTTAATGTGCAAGAGATATGGCTCTCTCTTAACACGGGTCAGCCATTTATCGTCCCCTTCCGGCGGACTATCATCGTTTCCTTAAGACCATACTCGCAAATGGTGTCAAGGGAGAGCCGAAAATTAAGTTCCTGAAATGTTCATCCCGAACGGGAATCGAACCAGGAACCTTTGTGTTAGCAGTCCGATGCACTAACCACTACACCATGGCTCTCTAATTAAGCATACCCTCCTCATTATATGCAAAATCATACAGAAATAATACTATATTGTAATACTATATTGTAAAAGCCTTATCAAATAGTTTTTGTCTACGTTTTGTATCTTGACTCAAAGTAAATGTTCGGTGTTCATGCTAATGATCCACAAAAACTTGAACTGATTCAAGGTGCTCTAAAAATGTAAGCAAACCCTGGTGAACATGTTAATAAAAAAATACCAGTTTTTTATTGTGAAAGAGTAACTGTCTAATATAATCTTTAATCTTGAATCTGGATATTGTCTTTTTGGTTAAAGCTTTTTGCCACTATTTAACTGTAGTGCATTTTCCCTCTAACTGCATTAGATATATATGATATAAGAGATTTTTTTTTTTTCCTAAATTTTTATTTTCTTACTTAATCAATTTCCTTCACAGGAAGAATATGGTGTTGTTGCCGTCGGCGATGTCGTTATAATGAAAGGACTGTGAGATCATACAGGTGTCTACTTCCATTTTACCCAAGATACTGGAACACATGTTGTAAATATCTGAGCAGTTATCAAACATCATCTATGTACCGTGGTTCAGGAGGATCAACATTCCACCAAATTCCACCAACTTACCCAATTACTGAATATGGAATGGGAATGGGAATGGGAATCGGACAGCTGACACCAAAAGGTGCCAAATAAAATGTTCAGGTAAGCAGCTCTTTTATATTACTATTGAATTTGAAGGTTGTTACGAGTCTATATTGTTGGCTTTGGTATGCTTGTCTGCTGGGGCATAAACTTAACCTCACCAACAATCATATGCTGTTGTTTCTTCATTATGTTATAATGGTAGTTCATACAAAACTTGATCGATCTCCTTCATTGTATAATGGGAGATATATCATGCAAACAATGTGCTAACTGAACCAGCTCATATTTTTGTTTAGGAGCAAGTTGAATCCCGCCCTAGCAGCAAGGGATTTCTTCGCTGTGTTGATGGCCTACGGATCTCTTTCGGCTGTTTTCATCTCTTTTGAAGATGTGTTGTCTCTTGTACACCTTCCCCATTTCCATTCCTAAATGTATGTCATTTATTTAAAGTTGGAAGATAAATTATACAGTTTTCCATTCATTTGATATAGGAGAGCTCTACTTCAAATATGTTTTACGACCTAATCGAGTAATGAAGAAGAAAATAGGGAATTGATCAGATGTCTTCTTTCATAGAGCATTACACTGTTGAAAAATACATGTAGTTGAAGATATGAAACCTCAGGCAAATGTGGAGCTAAAATATATATATGTACTATATGCTTTTTTGTTATTTTTTATGTATATGGATCTTGTCTGTACACCAGATTTGATTATTTGTAATATCTTCAATTTTTCACTTATTCTTTCAACATTTGTATAAACTTCAAGATTATAAAAAAACCGGTTTTTTTCTAAAGTGAACATTGATTGGTTGAATATTTCTCAGTGATGTCCTGTGTTTGAATTTGTTTGTTAGCTTTTTTGGTCATGAATGTTTTTCTCTAATATTTAATAAACTGTGCATTTGTATTCAGATATGGCGGATCAAATTTATTCGTTCATTGTGTAATCATACGTTTTTTTATTGAGTTAAGTCTGCCAATTGATATTTTATCGTATGTTTTTCTATGTTGTGATGTTATGCTATTGTTTCAGAAAAAAGGGAGAAGGTTTGGATCCATTAAAACGTTTAATCCCGCTGCAAATGTTTGCACCTGTCCTAAGTCAGGAATCTGATGTACAGTAGTTGTCGTTTGTTTATGTAATATATACGTGTTTCTCGTTTCTCGTTTTGTTTATATATATTAGACCGTTGGTTTTCCCGTTTGAATGGTTTTACACTAGTAATTGTGGGGCCCTTTATAGCTTGTTGTTCGGTGTGAGCCAAAGCTCCGTGTTGAAGGCCGTACTTTAATCTATAATGGTTTACTTTTTAAATTGATATTTGGATGGAGAGTTGTCTCATTGGCACTTACACCACATCTTCCTATATATATAAACCATTATTGGGAATCCCTTAAGAAATAACATTGGCTTTATTGATAATCTTTGGCAAAACCATCGCTATTATTAATTTCATATTAATTTATTTGGTCCCGTTAACTCTTCGATGCAAGCTTCACTGATGCGGTTTTTTGTAGAAAAAAACAGGCTCCTGGTGATCTCTAGATATATCCTGGAATTTATGGTGAGTTTGAATACGCAAATTTTAGGTTTGGTAAAGATACATTTTATACTATTTAAAAAAAATATTACCACAAGATGTCTATTATCACTTTTATGAGACAATATATTCTAGTGATATTGCAGGTTAATGCAAATTGTTAGAGAGGGATATGTTTGCTCTATCTATATGTTTCCACTTCATGCTACATTCTGAATGTGTCTGTCACAATCACGAATCCTACTTATGATTATAGTTTCTAGCTTCAATTAGATTTGATTTTATCGAGGATCGAGATAAAACAATACATTTTGTGTCATCAACTAAACTAACTGGTTAGAAAGGGAACACTGTTTTCTTATTTTTTTAAATATATATGTGTTTTAGCTATTAATTTTGCCGTTTGATCATGGATTTACCGTTATGATTTATCCTCGGAGTATTTTCTTAATTCTACTTTTTATATATTAATGCGGCCTCATTGCTAAAAATATTTCTATTGCAGAAACCAGTCACACGAAGACTAAACAGACAAATACTGAATTAATTTCGAGTTAAATTAATTAAAGAATACGACGTCGAATTCCTTTTTAAGTGTCTATATTTCTTATTTTCTTTATAAAAATACACTAGTTCAGATGTGTCGACAAAGTGTTTCATATTAGATATAGTGCATACACATATATTTACATCATTGCAAACTAAACATATATACAATTGAGAATGAACAGTGGGATTGTGTTAAAGAGACGGCAACCCGAACAAAAAGCAAAAACGGTCGAAGGCCACCATATTACATAAATCAAAACAAGTTAGAAATATGTAGTACAGATATCAATGTTAATAATACACTTCTATTTCTATATTATACGACGTTGAATGGTAGATAAAAAAAAATCTATAAAGGGAGATACATAAAGAATCAACGTAACTTAAGTTTTCTTCATATTTCATTGTCTTTTCGTCGGTTAGATAAGTTTGTCGTGGCATTATAAGAGGAACAACTTATGAGTTTGATGCTCCGTTTGGTAGCTTTCGCATCTCTTTTAAAAGCATCTCATTATACATCGACAGATGTCCCCAATGGACAAAATTGCTCAAAAGGTTGTAAAGATTATATTGTGATTTGGATATACAGTTTATGCGTTTTATATTTCGTTGTCTTAAAGGGACACAAACTACGAGATATATATAAAAAAAAGTAAGATGTTTTTTTGTGCAATTAATAATGAAAGTGAA
Source organism: Mytilus edulis (assembly GCA_019925275.1). NCBI lineage: Eukaryota > Metazoa > Mollusca > Bivalvia > Mytilida > Mytilidae > Mytilus > Mytilus edulis. The sequence goes on along the minus strand of CM034354.1, from coordinate 105,707,456 downwards.
ATAGTGAAATAATTATTCGCTTTAAGCAGCCAAAATGGTTCAAATTTGTCAAATTAAGCTTACTTATTCACATACGAGTGAATAAGTCGACCTCATTAAATCTATTTTATCAGCAATCAAACTTCACAGTTATTGTGAAACTGCCTATTCTAGAGGTGGCTTGAATCAGATGTGAATACTTAAAAATTCCAAACATCTTTTAGAGTACATACAATCTAACTCTCTGTCATCTTGTAACAGTAATAAAACATTTGACTTTTGTACTCTTTACACAAGTATTCCACATTCCAAACTAAAAGACAAATTGAAAGAGTTGGTATTTCTTTGCTTAAAAAAAAAAGAATGGCCAACGTAGAAACAAGTATCTTGTCTTAGGGAGGGATAAATCCTACTTTGTAAAGAATCACTCTGATTCAAACAAAAAATTCTTTGAAACCGATATTATCAAGATGCTTGATTTCTTGATTGACAAAATATGTGTTACGTTCGAAGGACTTGTTTTTTCAACAGACTGTCGGCATCCCAATGGGAACAAACTGTGTCCATCGAGATCTAATTGCCGACTTGTTATTATTATGAGGCTGACTTCATGCAGAAACTTCTTAGGAAGAAGGATAAGAAGTTAGCAATACCCTTTAACTCTACTTTTCGCTATAAAGATGACGTTCTTTCACTAAACAATTCAAAATTTGGTGACTATGTGGAATGCATCTATCCCATCGAATTGGAGATAAAGGATACTACAGATACAGTTAAGTCGGCTTCATATCTTGACATACATCTAGAAATTGACAATGAGGGTCGGTTGAAAACAAAACTTTACGACAAAAGAGATGATTTCAGCTTTCCAATTATAAACTTTCCATTTCTAAGTAGCAACATTCCAGCAGCACCTGCATACGGGGTAAATATATCTCCCTATTGATACGATATTCCCGTGCTTGCATTTCCTATCATGATTTTCTTGATATGGGGTTGCTGCTCACAAGGAAGCTATTGAACCAAGAGTTCCAAATGGTGAAGTTGAAATCATCCCTTCGTAAATTTTATGGACGCCATCAAGAGTTGGTTGACCGTTATGAAATAACCGTTTCACAAATGATATTGAATATGTTCCTAACGTCGTAACTACAATCCCTTTCCCTTTCATGAATGTGACCTACCGAATTAGACTTTATACCAGATTTGTAATCACATAAGCAATACGACGGGTGCCACATGTGGATCAGGATCTGTTTACCCTTCCGGAGCACCTGAGGTCACCCCTTGTTTTTGTTGGGGTTAGTGTTGTTTATTCTTTAGTTTTCTATGTTGTGTCATGTGTACTATTGTTTTTCTGTTTGTCTTTTTTATTTTTAGGCTTGGCGTTGTCAGTTTGTTTTATATTTATGAGTTTGACTGTTCCTTTTGTATCTTTCGTCCCTCTTTTAAATCCGTATTCAAGTAAACTTCAATTTAACCCCTTGGTAGAGATTGACAACGCATGCATTGTACGTGTACTGGTTATTCAAAGAAAAGAATGTCAACAATGAAAGTGAAACTACGGTAAATCATTTGATTACTGATTTGATCCATATAAAATCATTCTTATACGGTTAAAACAACGAGAAACATACATTTTTAATCTATAAAATAAATTCAAGCAGACAATAAAGTGTTGGTTTAATTTATTCATATCTTTATCATGTTTACAACGCTTATATGGTCATCTGAGGTCAAACCGATAGTTAATTTGATGGCGTCTTGACTATAATACACTCGAAACGAACCTACATATTATCTACTACATGCTCTCTAAACCCTTTTTTATTAGCATTTTGGTAGTTTGGATAAATGTTTTACATTGTTAAAAATCAAATATGAGAATTTGAGTCACATCGGTGACCATCAATTTGACAGCTAGTGCCCCTTTAATACCCTTGATAATTCTAGCGTTTGTTTAATCTGATTTATATTGTTTTATTTTCATATCAACCTCAAGTGTCAATGAGACAACTCAAGTAAAAATAATTAAACATTTTACAATTCAAAGTAAAAGAACCACCTGCAACACAGATCCGCGACTTTAACCTAACATAAAGCTAAAAAGGACAGGTGTTCAATAATCCATACAGTCAGGTATGTCACTAACAGATATCACAACATCTCATACTAAAATGGAAATCCCTTGAAGACCGCATAAAAACAATTGGGTACAACTTTGCAAATAGGATGCAGTCCCGATCATTTCACCAGACATAATATTACGGAACTTAAACATCAACGGTTCCCAATTAACAACATGTAGAACAGAAGTGAGGGAAACAATCGTTCTTCCCAAGAACAATAATGGACTGGAACGCACTTATGCTAGCAACCATGAGTGCAGGTAGTCTTGAAGAAACTAGCCTTCATGAGACGATTTAGAACACCATTCTTCAAGATGTAATTAACATGACTGTTTAAAGAATGTATAGCACACACATTTTCATATATTTTTATGTACAATTTGAAAATGCGCATCCCGAAGTGGTTATTCATCGATACTTATTGATAGTCACGCTTCGAAACATGGATAATATGATATATTTTAAAGCTACATCGATATTAGAAAATATATGAATCTTATATTCATGCTTGGGACACAAGACATATGATTATATCTATATGCATATATTGACGCTTTGGAAATATTTTTTTGGTGTCATCTATGTATATAATAGAGGTTAATAAATTAAATGTCGAGGTCAAATCTTTTGAAGTTGTTTTATTTTCGAGTCACCAGCTGTTTAATATGGATTATTACGTTCAATTATAATATGACGTCCTTATAACGCTTTGTTAACAAAGCCATGTTCTAATGAGCACAAAAAATATGTTTGACACATGCGCACGGACTTACTGTTTATATTTACGTTATTTCCATCGTTATCCTTTTAAATATTTACAGTTAAGCAGCAAACATTAACTTTTATTATATATTTTAATGAAAAAACATATATTGGCCCGGCTCGTAGTTTTTAAACTGATCAAATATGAAATATAATATACAGACTCCTCGGGGAGGACACGGGAACAGCCAAACAATCTTACGGTATTTTCGTACGCTTCGACCTATAAACCCATTGTATTTGTCGTATTAGAATCGACATAATTCCTTCAAGTCATGCTCTATGCTCATTTTAACATGGGTAGGCATTATAATCGACCACATTTTACATCTCGCTAACGATCAGTGTAAAATATCGACAAATATAATGCCTACCCATGTCAAAATGAGCATAGAGCATGACATGAAGGAAGTATTTCTTAAACAAAAGTATAAAAAAAAACGTTTGCTCTGTTGTTCGGTCAGATAATACCACCTCTTAATTTAAACGACAAAAAGAAAAACATATGGGAGGTAATTAAATGTTTATCAATATGAAACGCAGAATTCGCGAAAGTAAGGAGTCTGTCCAGGTTTAAATGATTCCAGCTTGATATTAGCTATTCACAAAAAAAAATCGCTTAGCGTAAAACATTACATTATGTGGGTTTATTTTTAAACTGAATACTTTGATTTGTTTGAAAATTGCCTGAAACAGTATATTTGTTCACAAGGAATATAAAAACAACATTAATGTTCGTCTAGTGTGTAATAATGAAGTATTATATGTATAATTACATTTTATAGACGTTTGATCAGGAATCAATCATTTTTATTCGCTAAAAGCATTAACGAGGTTGTGTTAATGTCATGTTTTATTCCTAATAAATTGAATAGGAGTAGGACCGGTAAGACACCTTTTTAGTCCCAAAATATAGCAGTTAAACATTTAGTTATTTATCGGGCAGATGAATGCTTCTGCTACATAAATCCTGTTGATTTATAATAAATTGTCTCCCTTTGGATGTCTTTTGTAAATGAGCTTTATTGTCAGAACGACCTTTTCAAAAGGCATATGAAATATATTGCTTCATTTTTAACATTGCAGCAGATATTGTCTGTATTGACTTCTTTCAATTTCAAAGTAAAGTGCTGTTCGATGTTTTGTATTTTATTATTTTCCATGATGTTATATGTTTTCGGTGGCTTTGATTTTTTTAATGTGTGTTAGTGACCGTTTCTTTTAAAACAGGTGCTGAACCTACGTTTAGTTATGATCTTCCTCCAAATGTAAATTCCTGTTTGGTACAACTGTGATATATTCCTATTGGCAGATGGCTTATCAAATGGACGACGTATATCAACATGGTTAGCTGTGTGCTTCTTTCAAAAACTAAACAAATTCCTGTTGATGCCTAATTCTTTTTAAAACTATCAAAAAGAACTGTATGAGTACATGTAAGCTAAAGTTTTCTACTAATACAGATTTGTTTAAACTTTTAAATTAACATTGTATTCATTTTTCGTGTATTCTTCTTTGTCGTGTTTTTGTTATTTCCCTCTCTTGAGTTTGTAAATTATACGTTGTACCGTCAAACCTTTTATAAATTGAAAAAATACCGTAATGACATCAACTAGCTGTCTATTTTCATCTTGTAAAAATATCAGCGTCAAAATATGTTCATCTACTTAATTTAATAATCCACACGCACATGACTTTTAAATAGTCCGACATTTGCCCTTCGTTGATATTTCCTGTACCTATATGAATAGTACGGTGACCAAGTAAGGAAAAGTCGCTTATTTAAGGAGTTTAATCGTCATTCGGACTATACGGCTATAAATCACAGAATTGGTAGTTCAAAGGTTACACTTCACATTTTGACTTGTCGTCAAAAAATCGTACGGTGCAACTTTTGTAAAATGGGCTTTGAAGTTCGTTCCCTTATTTTAAAGAAAAAAATACTTTCTTAAGATTTTAGGCCTAAATTCTAAAAATACATTCGTGAAGTGCTTTTTTTTATTATATACATTGTTGTTAGACCTTATTTTAACAAATTCAAACAAAGTTAAGCAAAATTAATCCGTTATCTAAGAGTTTTTGTACAAATTAAACACTACGAGTATTTTTCATTTAATAGAGTACGTTTCATTTCATTTTCATCATTTATTTTTACGCAAAATGTAAAATAATCACCATGTTTATGATATTTCAAACCTTTATTAAACAACAATTTCAAAATCATTTATCTCAGAAGCATTATTTCGACTTGTGCATTGTAACAATATACACTACAGAAAATGAAGATACAAGTTTTCGCCTTGTACAAAAATACTGAGGCGGACCGATACCAGTAAATGACTGTCGTAATTTGGTTAACACTCAACAAGGGCTAATACTCGTATAATTAATGTCTTATACTTTGACATGAAGTTAACGCACGACTTTTGTTGTTACAGAAGAGCTTTGGGAACTGATGAAGATGAAGCCCTTGTTTTTGCAAGAATTTAGTTTCGAAGATGTATGATCTGAAGAATCTATCTAAATCATTCCATCATGATATGAATTAAATGCGCGTCAAGCTTGCCACCAGTAAAGGTGTAGGTTAAGTTAGGTTACTTCTTTTTGAAGCGGCAATTTTGACCGCATCCCACATTGCTTAACCCCCTGTTCCGTCATCTTTAAAATACGGTTGGCAAAAAAACAATTTATTCATTTCACCCTGTTTATTTTTAAGGGGAATGGGTCAGCAGAATTCTTGCAGGATCTTGTTTGTTTATGTAAGGGAAAATCTCTATGTAAAAAGTGTTTGTTTACAACAAAACCTTACATGTACGACGCTTTGCTCCTGTCAAGGGTCAGAACTATGTAGAAATTCCTTGACAGATGAATCAGTAGATACTCCTGTTTGAAATCGGTTTTAAGGATCACTTTGATTGGATTTTTAATTGTAACTCTTTTCGAGGGAATACGTGGTGTTTGGTTGCAATACATTATATGAATGTCGGCATTCAAATGGAAACCAAATGTGTCCCTCTTCTTGACGACTTGTTTCTCTATTATTATGAGGCTGACTTCATACAGAAACTGCTTAAGAAGAAAGATAATAATTTAGCAATATCCTTTAACTCTACTTTCCGCTATATAAATGACGTTCTTTCACTACATAATTCAAAATTTGGTGACTATGTTGAACAACAGATACAGTTAAGTCGGCCTCATATCTTAACTTAAATCTAGAAATTGACAAAAAGGGTCGGTTGAAAACAAAACTTTACGACAAAAGAGATGATTTCAGCTTTCCAAGTGAACTTTCCTTTCTAAGAAGCAACATTCAAGCAGCACATACATACGGGGTATATATCTCCCAATTGATATGATATTCCCGTGCTTGCATCTTTACATGATTTTCTTGAAAGAGGGTTGCTGATCACAAGGAAGCTATTTAACCAAGAGTTCCAAATGGTGAAGTTGAAATCCTCCCTTCGTAAATTTTAAGAACGCCATCACGATTTGGTTGACCGTTATGGAATAACCGTTTCACAAAGGATATCGGATATGTTCCTTACGTCGTAAATACAATCCCCTTTCCTTTCCTTTCATGAATGTAACCTACCGAATTAGACTATTTACCGGGTTTGTTATTACTTAATCAACACGACGGGTACCATATGTGGAGCAGGATATGCTTACCCTTCCGGAGCACATGAGATCACCCCTAGTTTTTGGTGGGGTTCGTCTTGCTTATTCTTTAGTTTTATATGTTGTGTCATGTGTTCTATTGTCTTCATTCATTTTTAGCCAGACCTTGACAGTGTATTTTCATTTTCGATTAATGAGTTTGACTGTCCCTCTGGTATCTTTCGTCCCTCTTTTTCATACATGAGCTTTTACAAACTAAACTTTCAGGATAAAAGGCTTTAATTAAAAACAACATTTATCATTTATTGCTGAGGTTGGATGTCACCCAGCAAGGTTACTACTGTTATTCTAACGGACTTTGTATTGATCTTGTATAATTTTCAGAATGAATCGATTATTAAGTAATAAGTTCATTTTTTTTACATTTTCGAAATAGTTCATTGTCAATTGATTTAAAATTTCACAAAAAATGCTGCTGATATCTTTCAATTTTGAAAATATAGAAAGAAAAAATGAAAACAATATGTTGATCTTTGACCTTAATTTATGCAAAACTGTTACCACATTTCCTTTTGACGACATCGATATTCCAAAAGTACTCGTTTTTCCGAATCCAATGATATATAATATAGCCATATAGTATACTGTGGATTCATTTATTTTCGTGGGTACCAATTTTCGTGGATTAAGGAAAAGTGGCATGTTCGTGGATATTTGATTTCGTGGTTTTGCAGAAATCTGCTTACTAGCCTATAGAAAATGTGATATTCGTTGAACATTTAATTTCGTGGTTTACCTGTTCCCACGAATACCACGAAAATTGATATCCAACGAATAATAATGAATCCACAGTATTTGACGATTAAATATTTAAAATATTGGGTCTGGTCTCCGTACTAGAATACATCTGTAGCTGTGATTGATTAATTTGTAATCTTTCAAGTAAAAAATGGCAACAGTAGTATACCGATGTTCAAAACTCATAAATCGATAGAAAAAAATTCGGGTCACAAACCAAAACCGAGGGAAACGCATTAAATATAAGAGAATCACAACACAACATTTAAATGTAATACACACAGAAACGAACTAAGCATTAGACAAAATCCGATGAGAATAACAAATATAACATAAAAACTAAATATATAAATTTGGGATAGAAAATTACCGTGACACGTCTTATAATAATGTGTATTCACACTCAAATATAAGAGGAAACAAACGACACAAAAGTAACACAACGTTAAAATGTAACACACATAAAAAGATTTATAATACAACAATGAACATATTCCTGACTTGGTAAAGTACAATTTTTAAAAGAAAACAATGGTGGGTTGAACCTGCTTTTGTGGCATGCCAAACCTCTCTCTTATATGTCCATGTTAAATATAACACTAAAATGACAACACAACATTACAAGACTACAATACAAATAAGTAGGAGAACACAATTGACAAAGACGCACACGAATAATAGCTAACAAAAGGCACCAGATTTTAAATGTTATACGCCAGAAGTGTGTTTTGTTCACACAAGACTTACAAGTGACACCAAGATACAAAATTAAAGATAACTTTTACAGAAAGCAAGGATTATTGTGATATATAAAATAGCATATTTCTAACAGAAGGCAGGGATACCTATGTATACTTTGCAGACATATCTTCTCAAAAAGGCTTGAATTATGTTATAACAGCGGGCATACATATACTCGTACATCACATAACGTTACAAATCCGTTCAAATCAATTGTATAGTATATTTGAATTAGTTGATAAAATGTCTATCTGATTTTGCAGAATTTTTGCATATTCCTCCTTGATTGAAACAATGACGTAATAACAGATTCGGAAAGATGCTGAATGTATGAATTTGAATTTGTTCAAGCTTTCATTTTTGTTATTGCCTTTAAGAGTTCTCCTCAGAGCTCGGTACTTTTGTTATTTTATTTTTTAATGGTATATATATATTGGCGTTTGCTCGTTATAATCGACCATGATGAATAAAGGCAACTATACCGCTTTCCAAGTAAAATGGCACAAATACTAAACTAAAAGGAAAATTTAAAAAAGAAAAATCCCTAGTCAAATAGCAAAATCAAAAGCTAAAATACATCAAGCGAATATAGAAAAAAAAAAAAAAAAACGGGTAACAAACTTAAAAAAAAGTAAACACATATACTAGGACAACAAAGAATCACTAAAGTGCAAAACAAAAACCGCGAACATACATAAAACAAACTTTTTGACAACTGCCATATCACTGATTTAGAACAGGACATTTTGAAAAAATGGTGGAAAGGACCTGGTTTTATGACAAGCCAAACCTCCCGTTGACATGGAGGTATTACAAAGTATCTTTAAAAAATATGTGACAGATACACAGCACAAAACAAACGCAAAAATACTCAGTACAGAGAAAAGCATAAACAAATCTTATAATAGTCTCAACATTTTGTACCACATGTACCGCAGAATAGGGACGAAAATCATCTCCTCTTAACAGTAACTTCTTTTATAACGATATAAAATATGTTTGAATAAAGGTAAATGTAATTCGGCGAGACATTTTTGGCACTGGTTTGATAAACGTTGAATAGAAACTTATGAACAGATTAACTATACCAAAGTGCAATAAATGTAATAAGTATGTAGTCAAAAAAAATGTCATATATTTTTCAACATTGACATACACGTTTGAGGTTTGGCTAGCCATAAAACCAGCTTCAATCCACCATTTTCTCTAAAGATGTCTTGTACTAAGTCAGAAATGGCAATGGTTATATCAACCCGTTTCTGTGTATGTCGTTGTTTGCTTTTGTTTTAGTTAAAAGTCGCTGTTTCTTGATCAGTCAGGGTCGTTACTTAAACAAGTTATTTTTTTTAGTTACGTATATAAGTAATTTGTGGTTTTAAAAATAATAAAATTACAAAATAGAGTTATTTTGATTTTCAATAGAGACATAGACTTAATATAGTTTTCCTGATTTTAAACAACATTTTATATCATAAAATGAAGGATTTATCAGATTTGAGAGGAGTATAGAGATAAAGGGTTACCTAAAAAAAATAATGACAACAATATTACTCGACCAAGTTATTTTATACATTTTTGAAAAAAAATAGTAATTACACTTATCTAAGGCACATATGTTATTGATTTGGGTTAAAAATTATAAGTAACTTCAAGTCTAAATTAATTTAGAAGTATCTTTCTGTTTATATCATTCCACCTTCAAGATTTAAGAGGAAAATGCTAATTTAATAGTTCCAATAGACCAATCTTTGACCCAGAAGCGTTGGTATCAAAGATAAGTGCGTCAGAAAGTTAATTAGTGTTTCGGAAGAACTAGTGTTTATATATCATATAACCAGATGACTGTGAAAATTTGTTAAAGCTAGTTAAATCTGTATTATTGGACACCTATACAAATATTATTTAGAAAAATAACTTATATAATTTATATTTAAATTAACCTCGTTTTCAACATTAATTGTATAGGTTATTTTAATTGTTACTTGTTTAAGTAATGCCCCTGACTGCTGATTAAGTGTTTCCCGTGGTTCAAGTTTGTCACACGAATTTGGTTTCTAAATCAAATAATGTCTAATAAACAGCGATTTACTACTGTTGTCGTTATTTATTGAAAAAATGCAGACAGCATAATGGATTATAGTTAACCCTACTAAAATAAAAGAATAACATTTAAATAAACATATATGTACTTTTTCTACTTACATTAAGAGGAACTGACAATAAATTGGGTACATACACCATCTATCAAACAAGACACACAAAACTAAAGACTTAGGAAAACGAAAAAAAAAAAAAAAAAAGGGGAGGGGTCAATTCTAGAAAGCAAATCCTGTTTAACCTGCTGCATTCTTCGTATTGCTCGTGAAAGAACAATCTCGTTAAAAGTTTATTCCGTAAAAATGATTAGTGATACTTTTTTATTCAAGAAAATAGTTTGCGTTCGGCTCCTTTTCCGTTGCAAGATATTTTGATGTATCCAGTCTACCAGAACATCTGTTCAGTCTTGTTGAATACCTGTTTGTTTCCCTTTACTTGCTTCATAAATACCCAACTATTTGGGAAGAAATGTAAACCCTTGTAACGTATGCATTATTTGAATGATTTGTTCTTAGAAGTCTTAAATTTTTTTCAACTTTAACTGAAAAGTCATCCAGAAATGTTTTTGAATTTCATTTTTTGTATTGACCGCTTTTTGAAACTTTGATGAGTTTTCTTTTAATATATCAATCATAATCAGTTTGATAGACTTTCATGTTTTACCCTGATCGTAAACAGAAGTCCTAGAAATCAGCAGTAATAAAAAGAGAATCCTATATAGATATATTCGAACATATGTTCTATTCACGTAAATATCAGGGCCCGGGGCCCGAATGCATTAAGCTACTAACGGTGAGATTTGTTCCGAACAGACGGATATTTCAATAGGTTCTTCGATATATTAGTAGTACGATTTGATATTTTTACTTAGGTGATTTTATGCATATAGGCCCTGAACTTTTTTAATTTACTCATATCAAAGTGAAAACAAAATAATATAGACATATGAAAACGTGTGTTTTTTCGAGTTTTCTTTGAAATATTATGAAGACAAGTAACACAATAAAGATATAAACACTTGATTTGGAATGCAGATTATTTAACTTAAACACATGTGTCATCTGTCTGTTTTTTTCTTAATATTTACAATATAAAATAATATTACATTTTAGGTAGAAATTTACGGTTGAAAACATATTTTAACCAATGTTTTGAAATATGTAAAATTGAAAATGGAAATTGGGAATGTGTCAAAAAGACAACAACCCGACCATAGAAAGGACAACAGCAGAAGGTCACCACCAGATCTTCAATATAGCAAGACATTCCCGCACCAGGGGCATCCTTCAGCTGGCCCCTAAACAAATGTGTGCTAGTGTGTGTAATTTTATTAGCAAATATATTGTGTTTAGTTTATTATACAGACGAACATATGAAACCATGATTTGTTGGAACATAAACTGTTTGAATATACAACAATCTGAAGAATTTGTTGTCATCACAATTAATTTTTCATTCATTAGTTAAATTACAAAATAGTCTCATACATACTTAAATTGAGAATAGAAATGAAGAACGCGTCAATAAAAAACGAGACCAAAGAGTAAAACAAAAGCTAAAAACCACCAAATCGTCTTCAACACAGCAAGAAAATACTGCATCCGCAAAAACTTTAATCTTTGCAATAAGAAATAAAACTTTCTACAATTTGTATGACTGCGAAATTGCATATGTATATAAGAATAATATTATCATGAATATATATGGTTGTGAAATTGTAAAATTGTTTTAGCGGTCCATTTTTTTCGTTATTAATGAACTATAATAGAACTTAAACCCATAGATATTCAACCTGTGTACATGTCTACGCTTCAGCTTTATCCTCATACTGATAGTTTGAGAATCTACAATATTATTGCATTATCTGACTGTAGAAGAAGCCAAAATGCATCATATGATAACTTATTGATATTTTAATCTTTGATATATTGAATGTCATAAAATGTCATGATTTGCTTTGACTAATATTTAAGTAACTCTTAAATAATTTCTTTATGGTTTTTTTTTGTCTCTTTTGTGACTTTTCTTGTTTGGTTACTAATAGCAACTATGTGATCTGGTTTATTTTTCAGCCAAAACTATCCCGGTTAGCGAACTATGCAAAGAGCTGGCATGTCAATTGATAAAACGATACAAAGGAGGGACAGTAATGAATGAGTATTGCTTATATTAAAACCAAGGCAACTAGTTTTTCGTGATTATTGTTGAGGTTAAATTGATGCACCAATAGACGAATTTTAAAATTATTGAAAATACTGGCAAATTTAGAAACGACCTAAGATTCACCTTTACTAATAAAACTTTTACCTGATCTTGTTATGCCCTTTTGGTGGCAGTGTTCCTCCTCCTGAACCAGCATATGTAGGATATGTAGGGTATGTCATTTGAGGGTCTTGGTGGTAAGGTGATGTGCCACCCTACATAGATCCTGGGTAACTTTGAGCGTACTGAGAATAAGGTGATACTCCAGAAGCATGTGACATGGATGAGGTTTGGTAATTTCTTAAATATTTACAACATGTGTTCCAGTATCTTGGGTAGAACGGAAGTAAACAAGTGTATTTCACCGTCCATTCCCTAAAACGACATCGCCGACGACACGTACACCATATTCGTCCTATCAATAAAAAGAATGAGTTTAGAAAAAGCTATACAACAATGTAAAATGAGGCAATTCTGTTTTGAATAATATATATATCATATATATTTTAACAAGTTCTTCATTTCGGGTAGAAAATAAACATGAACGTATTACAAGTTTATTAGGTCAATAAATTACTTGAACTAGCTTTCATTAATGTGTTATATTGTAAATGGTGTGTGTTTTTAATTTGTAATAATTTTTCCATGATATTGTTTTATACTTAGTTTGTTTTTATTTTGATATCGTTCGTCTCCATTTCAAATATGAAATTATCTAAGTTATCGTAATCAGCCAAACTGTTTGAAATATGATGACCTATCAGCAGTAAACCTTGCATCGGTTTTCATCCAACTTACAAACCATGTAGGAATATAGTCATAAGTTTGTAAAACAGCACGAGTAGTTTTCGGTTTTCTTTGATAAATCCGGTGTTGTTCCCGTCAAGTTTCATACCGAAAGGTGTTGTGTTACCAAATTACAGACACAGTGGTAAATGTTTAAGTAGGTAAAAATAAATATACCAGAGCTTGAGCCGTATCTGGAACCGTAACCTTGACTTTGTCCGCCTGTATAGTCCTCATTAGGATACATGCCAGCTCCGAATGGGTCACCACAAATACCCATGGGTTGTCCCATGCTTCTAAAGTACTCAGGTGCGGTACCTTGGACAAATGGTAAGACTGCAAAGCACACAAAAGAAGGAGAGTTGGAAGTCCCATCTTGAAGGCTATGTCAAGTTACTTGTTGTTGACCTCAGTGCAAATATTGATAAGTGTAACGTTTTTGGACTACTTTTGATGGTATATATACCCAAATTACTGAATTTGATTGAGGACAGACATGCAAGTTGCCATTGTATATTGTAATTTTGATTGAAACCATCTATGTGATAGATTAACCTACATTTACAGTTTGAGGTCGACCGTATTTGATGAAAATTAAAATAGAAACATCATAATATATACAAAAAAAATTTCGGTAAAAAGAATCAAAGGTATTTGAAAATATTTCTAATTACAGTGTTAATTTGAGAATCACATAACTAAATTCTAACATGAATCTTGTGTTTTTATAGTTGTTTGATAAGTATAGTCATACAAAAAAATACCATGTTAACAATTCAAAAATTTTAGACGTTAGGTTCGTATGCAAAGGATCAGAAGTCAGAAGGCGAAACCATTTAATGCTTCTTTTAAGTTTTGATTTATGAAACTTGGTTAACCATGTTACTTTTTTTTCATATTTGGCATTTACGAATTTCACATTCTGATGTATAAATGCATTTGAATGGGTTAGTCAGAAAGTTTGATTTTTGGTTTTTAATATAATTATTTTATATATATATATATTTAAATATATAATCATAACTGTTAAATTGTAAAAGAGAAAAAAAATCATTTTATTATGACATAAAACATGACAATTTAACAACTGTGTGATTGATTCCTACTTAAACATTTATAGATGTGATAAATGTTGTACTTCATTATAACACATTAGGCCAACATTTATATAGATTTAATAATAAATGTTGTACTTTATTATAACACATAAGGCCAGTATTTTAACACATTAGGCCAATATTTATGTTGTTGTTGTGTTTTTTTCCAAATATTATATACAGTTTTTGAGTGAATCATAGTAATTGAAAAGCTATGGCCACGTTATGTAACGTTTTACATTGAACATGGTTTTGTTTTATATATTTCGATGAATTGGTGGTCCAATTTAATATATTCTTTGTTATCAACTGCTCTATGTAGGTTTTTTTTAATGCACATGTCACCGTTGTCCAAAAATGTATAGTCAAGATGTTCGATTTGTCTTTCATCAGTTTATTTATTGCATAAATTCCGTTTTACGTTTCATCATACGCAATACTACGTCGGACTAAGACGAACGACAGTTCAAATTCACGTCACTACAAATTTGTGTACACTTAATCTCAACCATTGATGTGTTCGCTGTAGTAAAAACATGACTGCATCCATTCATAAAAATATAAAACCAATGATAACATACGCCCAATAGACCGATGATTTTAGTATGTCATTTATTGCGCAATTAATATACATGATATACACTTGCTATCTAAAACAATAAGGAACTGTAGATTCATTATTTTTTGTCGGTTTCAATTTCGTGGTTTGAGATAAACTCGCGCTTTCAGAGATATTTAATTCCATGGTTTTGCCGACGTTTGCAAACGAGCTTTTGATTGAATTTTTCATTCGCTGAACATTTAAATTCGTGGTTCATCTGTTCTTACGAAACCCACAAAAATATGTATTCAACAAATATTAATTAATCCACAGTATGTTCAGAAAATATTATATGCATCAATTTATCATGTTTACATACTAGTATTGTTTACATAGCTGAAATGACCGACCCAAAGCTATAAAGTATCAAGTTTCCGTACTTGTTCATGACTTGATTTTGTAGTGTTTATTCAATTTTGTAGTGTTTATTCAATTTTGTAGTTCGTAATAGTCCGTTAGTTAAGGTTCCTTTTTACATATCAATTTACGTATCGTCTACAAAGATAACACTTTTGGATAAGAGAGCTGGTAGCAATCATTCACTGTGGTGTAACTATTTTCCCTAGTCCCTGGTGAAGTACTGTCAATAAATTACAATTGTTTAACAATTCTGCTAGATGAAATAGAAGTCCTGGTCACAGAAATTATACACCGCCCGTCGTCTCTTATGGTTGTTTAAAAGCTTTTATAAATCCACCATATCAGAAATAAAGTATATTCAACCAGGTTCAACCCACCATTTTAAGAATTATTTTAGTATATGTCCTGTACCAAGTCAGGAAAATTGCAATTGTTATTTATACTTCGTTTCTGTGTGTGCTACATTTTAATGTTGTGTTTCTGTTGTGTAGTTGTTCTCCTCTAATATTTGATGCGTTTCCAAACTAACCAAAATTAAGCGAACTATAGAATTCCCAAGAACAACAGGTTACGTATGGATAAAGTTGATGATTTTCCTAGAAAATGGGTTAAGTACCACCCAGACAAACTAGAACTGGACATTTTCTGAATGGATCAAAGCTTTTCGATCATGAATGCAGAAACGCAATCCGAAACTACGATTTACTATAAACTCAAGTCTTTCTTACAGTTTCAAAACAAAGATTGTGGATGTTTTATCCTCTTTGCATGACTAATATATCGTTGTTCCATCAGATGAAGCCTCAAATAATATTGAATGTATAAAAAAAGAAGATGTGGTATGATTGCCAATGAGACAACTGTCCACAAGAGACCAACATGACACAGACATTAACAACTATAGGTCACCGTATGGCCTTCAACAATGAGCATAGCCCATACCGAATAGTCAGCTATAAAAGGCCCCGATAAGACAATGTAAAACAATTCAAACGAGAAAACTAACGGCCTTATTTATATAAAAAAAAAATTAACGAAAAACAAATATGTAACACATTAACAAACCCAACTGGTTATCAGAAAATATATTCTTTAACTTTATTTACAAATGATGATATTTTACAAAATCGCAAATCTGTCCTTCTTTCTTTTTGGTATTAACATGATTAACATCAAAGAAAACGAAGAAAATCTATTGTCATACTGGATGCCAAAACTGCACGAACTTCCGGATAAAAACGATAAATAGCTGGATCATCAATATGCTCGTCTTAACATCTTTCTAAAGAGTTGACTACTATTCTTTCTTCAGTAAAAGATGACCTTAAAAAAATGTGATGAGATATATTCAATCAATGGTGTCAATCAGATATGGATTTTCAAAAATTCTAAAAATCTACTGCTAAATCTTGAATCACGATCTCAGCTATATTGCAGCAACATTTGGACCTTTGATAATGACACGCTTTACATGTAAACTGCGAATCCCTATGCTCAATTGAAAGATCGACTACACAATATCGCTAAACAGAAATTTTTCTATATAAATGGGAATCGTAGACATAACTTTTCCTGTTTTGGGTTACATTAATTCTTATTTTGTGAAGAACCATATCGGTCTATCAGAAAATAAAATGAAGATGATATTATCAAAAGGCTGGACTTTATAATCAACAGTATATTAATATGGTATAGTTTGGGAAATAGCTATTTCAACATGTAATCGGTATTTCAATGTGTACTAACTATGCAACCCTAATGTCCGACTTTTTTTTATACTCGTATGAAGCAGACTTCACTTAAAACCTTCTTGGAGACAAAACAAAAGCACCTAGCAATTTTCCTTTTTTTTTTTTTTAGATATATTGATTATGTCCTATTACTGAATAACCCATATTTGTTTGGTTTTGGGTTAAGTTAATTTTTATTTTGTAAAGAACCGTATTGACACAGATTGACGACTTCACACTAAAATATATGACAAACGGGATGATTTCAACTTCCCTATTATCATATCCCAATTCTCAGTGGCAACATACTCTCTGCTCTGTCGTGTGGTATTTACATATCTCGATTGATACGATATGCTGGCGTATGTTCCCACTATACATACATCAATTTCAGGAGTGTGCTCCTTCGGCAGGAACTTCTCCAACAGAGTTATAAGGGAGAACTATTAAATATGACACTGTGTTCGTAAATTGTATGAACACCATGACAATGGTTGATCTCTACGAAGTGTCTGTGTCTAAACAAACTACTGACACGTTTACAGCGTCTGAGATTGTGGTTTAACACCTACAAATGTATGCTCTCTGTCTGCAAAGAACAAAACGTGACCTATTCCCGAATATGGTTTGCATGTTGAGTTGACTATTATATTGTATATTTGTTCATTTCTCTTTGATGAGTGTTTTTTTTTTCGTGAGTGTGTGCTATATTTCTGTCACGTAAATATTTATTAAAAGCTATAAAACCAACAATTTATTATATAAATGTCAGGAGTATGGCAGTTTGTATCAAATAGTTCGATTTTATGTATGTTGGCATTTGTTTTATTGTATATTTAGTTTTCCTCTAAAAGGAGACGTTCTTCCTTTGGTTTGTGTTTGCCTCTGTAGATACTGAAAATCATCAAGGAATTATATCAGAACATTTATGTGTAATTCACATTGCAAAGAGACACATGTAAACGATGTATTCGTGTTAGCAACAGTTAACATTAAGAGATATAAAAGGTAAAATAAGCAGAAAAATGTCATGGTAGAAGTATATCCAAATACAGAGAAACAAATAATATCAAATGCAGATTATTTAATTCGTATCATCACTAATATATTCGTCATCTGTCTGTTCGTTCTATGGCTGGTTTCTGTCTACAAAAAAAAAAATATATAATAAGATGTGTCTACAATAGAAAAATAATAACTTTAAGACCTAAATCAATGTTTCAAATACTTTTGGACTATTTCTAAATCCTTTAGAATATGTTAATTTGACACAAATGTGATCTCACCAATTTTATTGGAGATGATTGTTTAGGACCACGGTTGTACTGTTGTTCAACTTGTTTCACGAAATTGTCACTTAAATCTTTGGCTTACATCATTCCTTAGGTCATAATTCATGACTTACTTTTTTACCGACACTTCTATGACTTAGACTGATATATGTTTTGTTTTATTGTGTGATGTTGCTTTTGATGGCCAATTGTTTTGTACGTTTGTACGTTTGTTTTGCTGTAATACTCGTCACGTTGGATATGCCGTTGACTTCAAGCAAAAAACTGAGACCTGGTTCCAAAGTTCCTCGATACGATAAAGGTTCCTCAAAATGTCAAGGTTGACAGACAAGTGAACAATAATGACCACGTGGTTACCTAGGTTCAATTTGTCCAATCAGTCGTCTTTGTCTGGTAGCAAGAGCTTGAGACTGATATGATACCATTTTTACATTTAAATTGTGATTTTCTTTATCAAGATAGAGAATCATACACATCAAATATATATAGTGCAATTTAAATCATTAGCCTGTAACTCTATCAAGAAGAATGAGTTATTAATTTATTGTATTTAATTTTTTTTTGGGGGGGAGATGCAATCACATGGTGCAGATTGGTAGCTATCACGTGTTTGATTAATTTAATATAGAACGACAAGTACATTTTAATGCGTACTGAGATGTTTGTTCCTGTTCTGATCTATAAAACTATTAGGATGTTTGTACTTCAAATGTTTACAACGTAAACCCAATGTTAAGTTACTAATTTACATTCTTACATGTGCAAGTTTGAAAGTAAGATAATTATCAATATGCTTAGTACAAAAAATGTAGTAGTATAACCAACTCTAACGCTACTCTTTAAGTATACAAAATTTAAAATCAACTAGTAGTTAATTGTTTAAATACAGTAATGTGTGAATGTCCAATTCATTTCCGTATATTGATGTTTGAACGAATGCTTTATTGGATCAACTACCAAGCCAATGCTTCTCAAATCCATTTTTGTATGTAATACTGTCAATATAGAGATCAATGATTTATGTTTTTCTTTAGTAGATGCACCAGCGGACATGTTTAAAAATCATCAACCATTTAGATCATAATACACCTAACGTTTAAGTATTCTTACCTTTAATACTTAAGCACCTTTTGGTGGAAGTCTACCTAGTCCCATACCGGAATATGTAGGGTTTTGTTGGTAAGGCAAAGTTCCACCGTACATAGATCCAGGGTAACTCATTTGAGGGTCTTGTTGGTAAGGTGATGATCCACCGTACATAGACCCAGCATAACTTTGAGGGTTCTGAGAATAAGGTGATCCACCATAACCACGGTACATAGATGATGTTTGATAATTTATTAGATATTTACAACATGTTCTCCAGTATCTGGGGTTAAATGGCACCGTACATGTGTATCTGAAAGTCCATTCACTATAACGACAGCTCCGACGACAGGTACACCATATTCGCCCTAAAATTACCAGAAACACGTTGTATTTTACAAAGCGAAAGAAGCACCTCATATCAGAATTGAAAACATATTCGAAGTGAGTAATTGACCCGAACTATGTACTCGCTACCTTTAAACAGTATATATGGCACTTATATAATACCCATGGGTTTTCCCATGCTTCGAAAGTACTCAGGTGTGGTACCTTGAATGAATGGTAAGGCAGCAATGATAAATAAAAGAAGAAGAGATGGAAGTCCCATTATGAAGGCTACGTCCAGTGACTTGTGGTTAACCTTAGGGAAAATAGGGCCAAGCGTAACGTTCTTGGATTACTAGTAATGGTATATATTCCAAAAACTACTCAACTTGATGGAGAACAGACATGTAAGTGGCCATTGTGTATACTGATTTTGATTGTAATCATCTTTGATCAGCTTGATTGATTAACCTACTTTTACGAATTGAGGTTGACCGTATTTGATGTAAATTAGAATCTAACATCTTAATATGTACAAAAAAATGTTCGGTAAAAAGATTCAAAGGTATTTGAAACGATTTCTAAATACAGTGTTAATTTGAACAATCACATAACTATATTCGAACATGAATTTTATGTTTTCATAGTTCTATTAGAAGTATAGTAATATCATATTAACAATTCGAAAATTTCAGATGTTAAGTTCGTATGCAAAGGAACAGAAGTCAGAAGGCGAAACCATTTTTAGAATTAAATGCTTCTTTTAAGTTTTGATTGATGTAACGCGGTTAACCGTGTTACTTTTTTTTCATATTTGGCATTTGCGCGTTTCACGTTCAGATTTATTAATGCATTTGAATGCGTTAGCCAGAAATTATTATTTTTGTTTTTATTATAATTATTTTATATATATAAATGTATAATCATTACTGTTAAATTATTAAATAAAAAAGTTTTCATTTTATTATGATATAAAACATGAAATTGTAACAACTGTGTGATTGGTTCCTACTAAAACATCTATAGATGGAATAATAAATGTTGTACTTCATTATAACACATAAGGCCAATATTTATATTGTTGTTGTGTTTCTTGCAATAGTATATACAGTTTTGGCAATTTTTGTGTGAATCAAAGTAATTGAAAAGCTATGGCCACGTAATTTTATGTTTTACATTGAACATGGTTTTGTTTTATATATTTCGATGAATTAGCGGTCAAATTTAATATCTTCTTTGTAATTTACTGCACTCTGTAGGTTTTTTTAATGCACATGTCACCGTTGTCCAAAAATGTATAGTCAAGATGTTCGATTTGTCTTTCATCAGTTTATTTATTGCATAAATTCCGCTTTACGTTTCATCATACGCCATACTACGTCGGACTAAGACGGACGACAGTTCAAATTCACGTCACTACAAATTTATCTACATGTAATCTCAAACATTTATATAATCGCTATAGTAAAAACATGACTGCATCCACGCATGAAAATATAAAACCAATGATAACATACGCACTATCGACCGATGATTTTAGTATTTCATTTACTGCGTAATCACCTTACATGATGTACACTTACTAGCTGAAACAATCATAACAGGATCTATATATTTATTTATTTTTGTCGGTAGCATTTCGTGGTTTGAGATAAACTCGCACTTTCAGAGATATTTAATTCCATGGTTTTGCCGACGTTTGCAAACGAGCTTTTGATTGAATTTTTCATTCGTTAAACATTTAAATTCGTGGTTCATCTGTTCTTACGAAACCCACAAAAATATGTATCCAACAAATATTAATTAATCCACAGTATGTTTAGTAAATATTATATGCATCAATTTATCATGTTTACATAATAGTTTTATACTCAAAATATATAAAAATATTCGATACAACGTTTCCGTAATGTTTACATAGCTGAAATGACTGACCCGAAGCTATAAAGTATCAAGTTTCCGTCCTTGTTCATGACTTTATTTTGTAGTGTTTATTCAATTTTGTATTCTGTTATAGTCCGTTAGTTAAGGTTCCTTTTTACATATCAATTTACGTATCGTCTACAAAGAAAACACTTTTGGATAAGAGAGCTGGTAACAATCATTCACTGTGGATGCAATGACAAAATTGATGGTGTAAATATTTTCCCTAGCCCCTGGTGAAGTACTGTCAATACATTACAATTGTTTAACGATTCTGCTAGATGAAATAGAAGTCCTGGTCACAGAAATTATACACCGCCCGTCGTCTATTATGGTTGTTCAAAAGCTTTTATAAATACACCATATCAGAAATAAAGTATATTCAACCAGGTTCAACCCACCATTTTAAGAATTATTTTATTATATGTCCTGTACCAAGTCATGAAAATTGCAATTGTTATTTTATAGTTCGTTTCTGTGTGTGCTACATTTTAATGTTGTGTTTCTGTTGTGTAGTTGTTCTCCTCTAATATTTGATGCGTTTCCAAACTAACCAAAATTAAGCGAACTATAGAATTCCCAAGAACAACAGGTTACGTATGGATAAAGTTGATGATTTTCCTAGAAAATGGGTTAAGTACCACCCAGACAAACTAGAACTGGACATTTTCTGAATGGATCAAAGCTTTTCGATCATGAATGCAGAAACGCAATCCGAAACTACGATTTACTATAAACTCAAGTATTTCTTACAGTTTCAAAACAAAGATTGTGGATGTTTTATCCTCTTTGCATGACTAATATATCGTTGTTCCATCAGATGAAGCCTCAAATAATATTGTATGTATAAAAAAGAAGATGTGGTATGATTGTCAATGAGACAACTGTCCACAAGAGACCAACATGACACAGACATTAACAACTATAGGTCACCGTATGGCCTTCAACAATGAGCATAGCCTATACCGAATAGTCAGCTATAAAAGGCCCCGATAAGACAATGTAAAACAATTCAAACGAGAAAACTAACGGCCTTATTTATATAATTTTTTTTTAACGAAAACCAAATATGTAACACATTAACAAACCCAACCCATTATTTGCAATGTCTCACAAAACAGCTTGGATAAACAGCACAACTGGTAATCAGAAAATATATTCTTTAACTTTATTTACAAATGTATAGTCCTCATTAGGATACATGCCAGCTCCGGCTGGATCACCACCAATACCCATGGGTTGTCCCATGCTTCTAAAGTACTCAGGTGTGGTACCTTGGATGCATGGTAAGACAGCAATGACAAATAAAAGAAGAAGAGATGGAAGTCCCATAGTAGTAGCTACGTCCAGTGACTTGTTGTCAATCCTAGTGAGTATATGACCAAAAGTAACGTGTTTGATCTTCTAGTACTAACTATATATACCCTATACCTACAGACATGTTAGAAGCCATTGTATATAATAATTTTGATGGAAATTGTCTCTGATCTGCTTGATTGATTAACCTACTTTTGCGAATTGAGGATGACCAAATTTGATGTTAATCAAGATATATACATATGTATTGTGTACAAAAAAATGTTCGATATAAAGAATCAAAGGTATTTGAAACTATTGTTAAATACAGTGTTAATTTGAAATATAACATAACTTGATTCGAACATGATTTTTATGTTTTCATAGTTTTATGAGAAGTACAGTCATAAAATCATCCCGTGTTAATAGTTCAAAAATGTTAACCGCTAATTTCGTATGCAAAGGACCAGAAGCCAGACGAAGAAATCAGTCACCTAAGAGCAGTGAAACATTAAAAAAATGAAATAGTTGTTTCGGAATTGATTACAGACATAAGTGTTTTTAAGTTCAAACCAACTACCTTCAACTCAAGGTAACATTCGAGGGATTGATTCATTATTGCTTCCGTTTTAAATATGGAAGGAAGATCAACAAAATGTGTTTACAAATTCAGCGTTTTTGAAATACAAAAAGTCGTGTAGGTCTGTGCAGAGGATAGCAATTTCAAAGAAACAGAAACCCTGAGTAAATGTCAAAAGTTATTACACCATTCAACTATAAAGGTAGTGTATACGGAAATATATTTGGTAACATATCTAAAATTACAAGATAAATTATAGCCGGTATGCACAAAAACTTAATTTGAAATATCTCAGTTAGAGCATATCTGTATCGTAGTTTCATGATTATACAATTCTGATCGGAAAGGGAAATGAGGTTGGCGCATTTCGCACAGCCGGACATCCAAACAGGATTGAATATTCGGCTCTCCCTAGATACTATTTACGAGTATGGTCTTTCGAAACGATGATAGTCCGTCTGATGGGAACGATAAATGGATGACCCGTGTTAAGAGAGAGCAATATATCATGCACGTTAAAGACATCCTTGTAGATTCAGAGCAGGCTAATGCCACTACAAAGCAGCACTCGCATTCGCTAAGTGGAAAGGGATTAATATAAGTTGCAATAATTTGTTGCCCAAAATAAATATATTGAAACTGCACATGCGCATTATCTTGACATGTGTTCTACAGCCAGTATGACGAAGACCTAGTACATCATTATATTTATATATTCATCTATTGCATGTATTTTGATTGTTACATTTCAAAATCAAGATAAGCAGTTCATATATCTTACATGGTTTCAGATGAATTTGGCTATTTATTTTGGGTATTTTTGACACATATCTCTTCAACGGTTTCGGAACTTATATATCTTCGAATTTCAAATGTTTGACTTTAAGCGTTCCTGATGAAGGTAAATCCAGAAAAGCGCTTCGGACGCAAGAAAGTATTAAACGTGTTGTTTTCAATTTTTAACATCACTGGGTCGATACCTCTGCTGGTGGACTATCAGTCCCCGAGGATATCATCAGCTCAGTAGTCAGTACTTTGGTACTGACATGATTTAACAAATTTTACTAAACTTGCCCGTTTATAAATTTTGAAATTATCAAGAAACTAAGGTTTCAACTCCCTCGGGTAAAGTTGGCTTTTGATAAATTTGGCTATTTATTTTAGATATTTTTTGCATATACATTGTAGCTCTTCAACGGTTTCGGTGCTTATACATCTGCGGATTTCAAATGTTTGGTGTTGAGCGTTCCTGTTGAAGGTAAATCCAGAAAAGCGGTTCAGACGCAATAAATTATGAAACGTGTTGTTTTCAATTTTTTTGAGTCATCATAGATTTAGGTTTTATTGAAAAAAATATTTCATTGGTCTGAAATACAGATTAATTAATGTTATTTATTTCTATCATTACTATAATTTTATATGTATGCTGTCATTATTGTTAAATTTTCGAAGAGAAAAGACTTCATTTTATTACGATGTAAACATGACATTTAACTAACCGTGTGATTGGTGATGTACTTGTTAAAATGATTGATTCCTATTGACACTTCTATAGATGTAATAATACATATTGTTCTCCATTATAAAACAATAGATGAATATTTATGTTGTAAAAGAGGGACGAAAGATACCAAAGGGACAGTCAGACTCATAAATCGAAAATAAACTGACAACACCATGGCTAAAAATGAAAAAGACAAACAAACAATAGTACAAATGACAAAACATAGAAAACTAAACAATAAGCAGCACGAACCCCACCAAAAACTAGGGGTGATCTCAGGTGCTCCGGACGGATACGCAGATCCTGCTCCACATGTGGCACCCGTCGTGTTGCTTATGTGATAACAAATTGTAAACGTTGACATTCTTGCAAACATATATACAGTGTTTGCCAATCCTTGTATGAATTAAAGAATAACAATTGTATGACCATATAATGAAAGTTTTTCACTCAACGTGATTTTGTGTTGTATATTAAGATGAACTGTCGATCAAATTCAATATTTTCTTTGTAGTTAATTTATAGTAGAATCAATATAAATGTAACGAACACCGTTGGGTTGTTGAATGCATGTGTCACCGTTGTCCATATATGTATAGTTAAAATGTTTGATTGACATTCATCAGTTGATTTATTGCTACTTTTCTACCTTACGCTTGATCATACGCATTAGTACGTCTGATTAAGACGGACAACAGTCACTACACAACTTCACGGCCACGTAACTTAGACCATGAAAACGTCCGCTATTGTTGAAAATATAATTGCATCCACGCATGGAAATACACAACAAATTATGCACCTTATAAATATATGATTTTAGTAGTGAATTCACTGCGTAACCGCCTAAGATGGACGCTTACTAGCTGAGACAATTATAACATGTATGTTTATTTAATTATTTGAATAGGTATACTTTACAGTTTCCCGATAGAACTTCATTCAGTAAATATTATATGCATCGGTTGTTATTCCTCGAGATTCGAGCGTCACTGTTGAGTCTTATGTAGACGAAACACACGTCTGACGCAAATATAAAATCTCAATCCTGGTTTTTATGATGAGTTTTGTACAACCACTGGGTCTATGCCATTGCATGTGGAGTTTTTATTCCCTCAGGGTATCACCAGCTTAGTAGTATGCATACATTATCATTGATATGGTCAGATTTATAAGATAACTGTTTATACAAATTTTGAGTTTTTGAATACTAAGGCTTTTCTACCTCAGGAATAGATTACCTTAGCTGTATTTGGTAAAACGTTTTGGAAAGTTGGTCCTCAATGCTTTACAACTTCGCACTTTATTTGGATTTATTAACTTTTTTGGATTCGAGCATCACTAATGAGTCTTTGGTAGGCGTAACGCGCGTCTGGCGTATATACAAAATTTAATCCTGATATCTATGATGAGTTTATTTATATTCTTTTGCAGTTTTGGCCTTTGCTAGAAAATGGATGAAGCGCAAATCAGACAAACCAGAACTGGACACTTTTGTCTGAATAGATCAAAGCTAACGGTCATGAATTAAGAAGCGCATTCAGAAACTATGTACTATAAGTTTAAGTATTTCTTTCCCATTCAAAAACCCGAAAGTTGTGAATGATTTATCCTCTTTGCATGAGATGTATGTCGTTGTTCTAAGTATTATTTCTTCGGAAGGACAAACCCAATATTTACACTGTCTCGCGAAAGAGCTTAGAATTAACAGCACAAGCATATTGAAAATATTAAATCGGAAGTGTGTTTTGTGAAAACGGATTGTATATTACAAACGAAAGCAATATTGAAACACAATACCTACAAAATTTCGGTATCAATTTAAAGTGCTATAATTTACTTTCTGTATCCATAATAATAACCTTCACTAACGTCAGTAGTTCGACAGGGATTGTAAATACTTACAAAACTATCTAACATCAGGACTGTTCCAAAGCAAACTTGTTCACTAGTCTTGTCTGGAGCAGACTTGTCATTAGGTCTGCAACAGCCCTAAAGTCTGTACAAGATGATGAAGTATGATTGCCAATGAGACAACTCTCCACAAGAGACCGAATGACACACAAATTAACAACTATAATTCACTCTACGCCCTTCAACAATGAGCAAGTCCCATACCACATAGTCAGCTATGAACGGCCCCGAAATGACAATGTAAAACAATTAAAACGAGAAAACCAGCTTAAGTCTGGTCTATCAACAACAAATGTGACTTGCTTGTTTGCTGAAAAATTCTCAAGTTAACTTGAATGACACACAAATTAACAACTATAATTCACTCTACGGCCTTTAACAATGAGCAAGGCCCAAACCACATAGTCAGCTATGAAAGGACCCGAAATGACAATGTAAAACAATTAAAACGAGAAAACCAGCTTAAGTCTGGTCTACCAACAACAAATGTGACTTGCTTGTTTGTTGAAAAATACTCAAGTTAACTTGGAAAGCAGTCACAAAGTTTCAACCAAGTACGCGTTTTATAGGTTAGGACTGCACATATATGTAACCCTAATGCGAAAGTTTTCTCACAGAGGAAAGGAATTCTTATTTCAGTCCGTGAAGTATATATCTTATTCAGCACGCAAATATTCTTAGTTAATTCCGGTACGACATTATTTCAGTACAGTAAGGTATTCTTATTTCTCTAATTATTCGTGAATTTACCCCATTCTGCACCCATTGTATAATTCGTAATAAGGAATAAGTTTGCCTGCATATTGTTTGAAAATCATTAGAGAAACAGATTCCATCACCAAATCGCGTGTAATACTATATTGATCTACTCTCGACAGTTGAATTTCAAATATTTGAAACGCTCGGCGAGACTCACGTTTTAAATTTGAAAATTTAACTTCTCGAGTGGATTAATATCGTATCACACTCGATGCAGTGGTAGAATCTGTATTTAACATATGTCAGGGCTTTTATTTAAGATCATGTCAACTATCTATTCAACGGAAGTCAGAGATACTGCCGGGTATGAATATGAATTTTTGACTGATTCATATTTTTAAGACTTGTGAGGTTATCTCTATTACAGAAGGCAATGATTCGTATTACGACATCTGTTATCTAACAGTTCGGCATATTGTGCAAGACCATGAGGAATAATTTGTTAACTAATGACCGGAGTGACCTATTATCTGTTCGACGGATGACGAAGGTTCTTATTTAATATCATTTTAATGTATATTTCTTCTTAAAAAATATATGAAAAAGAAAATCTTTCTATCTAAGACCCGACAGAATCTAATTTAATCAGCCGGCAGAGATTCTGTTCCAACCAGGGACCGAAATTATCTTGCATCAAATGACAACGTTCCTTAAAGATCCGGAACATAGTCACCGTCTTTCGATTTGGTGTCGGAAATTTATTCAACATCTAAACATTGAGCATATTTATTATATATTATATAATATTTGTTAACATGCATGAATACTTGCTAACATTTAAAGGTTTTGCATCTAACAATTAACGCTATAATATAATATTTGGAATATTTATTGGTGTGTACTAGTTGTATTCGACGATGTTAAATTGATTAATGTCCAAAAGTAAACACACATTCCACATTATTATATCTTTATATGCCAGCTATGCTGGCACTTATGGTAGAAGCATCGTTTTGGGACAAAGAACGATAACTCTTGCTAGACGACCCATCTGAAAAGTTTTGTCACTCTCGTTAAATCTCGTACGATTAATTTTTTTTAATGGCTGCCAAAATTCTCGTTTTAACGCGATCTTGAAAAAACGGGACAGATCGGAATAATTTCGATGTTAACTACGACATAAATTTTTATTTGCTTGCAAAAACAAGAATTCAGAAATTTTGGCTACTTGTGTAGCTTATTTAAATTTTATTGTACCACGGAAATTACCGAAGTTATGACAACAACATCTGACGCCATGTTTCGTCTGCTTCAACATTCCATTATCAGTGAGGTCAAAACAAATGTCCTAAATAATCACAGGTACTTCATTCAAAAGTCACAAAATCATAGTTAACGAAAACAAATTTAGCGTAAAAGTTCCGCCCAGACATGGAAACACAGAAAAAAACTCTGCAAGCAATACATTTCGCATTCCTTTTTACAATACAATACAATACAATACAATATGTTTATTGTCAATCAAAGACGCCCTAAAAGAGCAGTATAATTACAAGCAATTTGTTACAATGATTATTATTAATTCTTAATGATATGCAAATGACAAAATATAGAATAAAGAAAATTGGCCATGCCGGGCATGCGGGGTAAACTCCGGTGCACTGGTTGACCATGACTCCTTATGTTCATCTGCCACATATCATTATTCCCCAAACCAAGGAACAGTGATAATTATACAGTTAAATGTGATCACGGTTATTCATGTAGTCAATGGCGAATCTAGCATTTTTCATAAAAAAGGGGGGGGGGGGGCTGACGGGGCGCTCCAGTCATGCTTCAGTTATTCCCTATATAATCATCATTTTTTTTCTCAAGAAAAGGGTCTCCCTCTGGATCCTATGGTAGCACACAGACTCATTCAAAACTTAACAAAAGTTAAAACATTCAAATAATTCACAATCTACTAATTCTGTACTTCCTAAATGGCAAACTCTCAAGACATCTTTTCAAATTTCCATTCATTGATTATGTCACACCTTATACAGTCCCAGGAAATGGAAACTGTTTTGTTTTCTCTCTAAGTTAAATGATAAAAGGAGACTTGAGTCTGAATAGTACATTTAGAACTGACTCAGTGTTCTCCCCAGGGCCTTTTAGCATCAGGGTAATGTGATGCTATATTTTTGAATTTGATGCTATCTAAAGTGATTTTCTTATAGATTACATGTATAATTGTTTAAATAAACCAATTTTTCAAGACGTTTCGGCCAATGGCCTTCTTCAGTTCTTTATTTTTCCTCTCAACTACATGGCTGACATTACATTCAATTCAATGATTGAATGTAATGTCAGCCATGTAGTTGAGAGGAAAAATAAAGAACTGAAGAAGGCCATTGGCCGAAACGTCTTGAAAAATTGGTTTATTTAAACAATTATATAAAGTATGTTCCCTATTGGAATTTTGAAAACAAGGATTACATGTATGTTATGGATGTGATGCTATAATTTTTAGAAGCAAGATGGTATTTCTAATTTCCCTGTTAACCATGATGCTAAATGCAATTTCTGGGGAGAACACTGTGACTACTGTATATTTTGTATGCTTCAATATTGTCCAAAATTGGATTTTATGGGAAGATGGAGTTATTATGATAACCCATGTCAGAGAATAAACCATGATAGGTATATACAGGGCATGTTACTTGGAAGAATGTTGGCTACATCCTTTAAAATTCAAGCTGCAGCAGTCGACTGCATATTTTATGCATCAGTTTATCCCTGTTCAAAACATTTTCACTCTACCAAGGACTTTATCACTATATCACTATCAGGTTCATATTTCAACCTATTTAGCAATACACACTTATGATATAACATCAAAGTACCAAAATTGTACTCAGTAACCAAATTGCACCTATTCAACAAAAAATACCTGCAAAAATCTTACAAGTTTTGTTTCACCATGTGAAATTATCGTATTATCACATTTTACTCTGGTAGATTCCCCATTTCCATTCTCAATTTTAGATTAATTGATGAGTGATAGATTTCTCTTAGAAGAAATTTAAAGGTCTGAGTGACTATAAAACATACAGAGAACAACACCTGTTGTATTTGTTCAATGGGACAATAGAACTGCAAAAAGTTTAAATGGACAGGTAACTATCAGGTGAATCTATGGAAAGGTTCAATTGGGTTCCAATAAAATGAGCAAATTAAATGTGTTACCATGAACATCCTTTTCTTCCAAAAATAATAGTTACAGCATGAAATAAAACAAAATCTCTGTTTATATCCCAGTTTAAAGGATTTGAAATTAACCATACATTTGGGTACTGGCCTCATTACAGGATCATGGATTGTTTGGATGTAATTTCAAACTCATTTTTCAATGACTCTACATGGACTCAAAATTAAATTGATGTAACTCTATTGTAAACAAGGAAAGTCTACAAAATAAGCACAGAATAAACTTTTGTCTGGTACATAAAAAAGTTGGGTAAAAAAATCAGACAATTTTGATAAAATTAGGGTATTCTCATGTTAGCAACTTCACAACAGACTTACAAATTCATTTTCATGACCAAAACCCCAAAAAAAGTACAAACCTGAAGGCAATAAAATGCTTTGCCATGCACAGCCTGTTACGACCGCAGATGTATATTGAGCATATAAATAACACAAATTTTTTTGTCAGTTGAAATCAAACATATTTTAATTTTGGATCCTTTAAACTTCAATATGGACTAATTTGAAAACAGGTAGCAGGTAGACCCACATATTTCTATTCAGCAGAAGTTTCTAACTACAAATCTCTTTATTTTCAAATGATAGCAAGTCCTACAAAAATATTGATAATGTTTACATTTATTTTTTTTCTAGTTTCTCTCATGTGAAAGCAGTACCTTTTTGGTCACTATTTATGTGTTGCGTCTAAATAAGAATTGTAACACTTTATAGTGACTGAATAGGTTAAACAAATACTTCTCAAGAAATCAAAAAAAGAAGACAACTTGAAACAGCACAGCCATGCCAGTATATGTATGTATAAAACTCAGATCAGAATAGCATGGACAATATGTTAGTTTTATGTCCTTGTGAATTTATTGTGAGGAAAGTTATCAATAATTCTGCAGATAATGCAATTTATTCAAGTGTTTTGTACATTGCTGTTAAAATTTTCACACAATCAGTGAAACATTCAAACAAGCTAAACTGAATTTTTATTACTGAAAGTTTCAAACATTGAGAAATGTTTTATTTACCAAATAACTCATGTGTTTCTGTGAGAGAAAAAAATCATGTGCAATTTTTGGAATTAAAGGGAAAGAAGATGCTTTTCTCGCTGTGGTGCATGTCAATTGTGAATATATACTTACGGTTACCAAATATATTTTCTTTATCATGATACTCACATCAACATTATCAAGAAGTACATGTACATCATAGGAAAAATGCACAGACTACAGATAAAATGTTTAAAACACCCTATTTTGAGTGCATCTCCTGCCAAATCTGTACTAGATGAGTATAATTGATGTAAATAAGGTAATTTTTGGAAGAAAAACCCAAAATTTAAAAATTACAATACCCCCAATAATGTACTATAACCCCAAAATCAATTTTTATCTTCCTTTTGAGTTTTGTGTATGAACCTTCTGGTAAAATTTCATGGAAAGCCATTTACTTAACTCAAGTTATTGTCTGAAACCAAATGTGTTTTTTTTTAACATGCTTGTATTTCCCATTTCCATTCTCAATTTTTTTTTGCTGTCATATAAGAACTTGAAAAGTAAGCTACATTATGTACATGTAACAACAAAAATATATGCAAGAAATGACATAAAACCGACTCTGAATTTAATAGTACATGATATTGATGTAGAACTCACAAACTGAAGATGATCAGAAATACAAATGTTTTTTTTATTCGAGTCAGATTTTTTTTACCGAAGCCCTTCAGCGCTATCATTTAAAATTATTTAGTCAAAATTTAACACTAGTATTAAGGTTTATCATAACAAATTGGCAAATACAGTCTTATTATCACCTAAAAAATACTGTGTACAGACTGACATGTGCGGTTTGGGAAGTTTTTATGTTTTTAGATATAAAAGTTTTTATTTAGCATTTTTGGCAAAGATCTGGATTCAAAATATTTGTTTGTCCTATGCTTATTTATTCATCAATTTGGGAATCAGAATATTTTTTTCAAGAAAAATAGCATTTTACATCTGAACTTATAATTTTATTTTAGACATAAACAAAACGTTATTGTAGCCTTGGACATTCGTTCTGAACAGACAGAACATGCATGAAATATTTGCCACTGAACGTTTAACAACCAACAACCAATCAATATCTAAAACATTATAAAGCTGGCATTTAAGGTAGCGCCTTTCTCATATTAGTTCTTTACTTTCCATGTTTTGTTTTATTCGGCAGCTATCAAAATAACGTGGATCTACGAGAAATACCTTTGGATTGGCGTAACAAAATGTATTCTTGCTATCAAAACAACGTGAATCTACGAGAAATACCCTTGGATTGGCGTAACAAAATGTATTCTTGCTATCAAAACAATGTGGATCTACGAGAAATACCTTTGGATTGGCGTAACAAAATGTATTCTTGCTATCAAAACAACGTGGATCTACGAGAAATACCCTTGGATTGGCGTAACAAAATGTATTCTTGCTATCAAAACAATGTGGATCTACGAGAAATACCTTTGGATTGGCGTAACAAAATGTATTCTTGCTATCAAAACAACGTGGATTTACGAGAAATACCTTTGGATTGGCGTAACAAAATGTATTCTTGCTATCAAAACAACGTGGATCTACGAGAAATACCTTTGGATTGGCGTAACAAAATGTATTCTTGCTATCAAAACAACGTGGATCTACGAGAAATACCCTTGGATTGGCGTAACAAAATGTATTCTTGCTATCAAAACAATGTGGATCTACGAGAAAAGACGGAATTCAAAACAAATTATAGAAACTGAAAGTCTGAACACCGCAAACCCTGTTTAAAATTAAGGATGACATCTGGCGCACTAAAAACGTAAGCAATTCATGTTGCTCATGTATGCATTCAAGAAAATACTTTGCATTCCACTGGCTTATTATAATATCCAGTCTTTATTCACATCATGACATCTAAACTATGCTATAATCGAATGGTTTGTGTTTTCAGTGTTCAGTGTTTGTGCAATCTTCACTTCCTGTGAGACTTTAATCAGTGCCTTTAAAGGTGCATCACATACAAATTATCGACATATATGAACGATGTATTGTAGTTAGCAACAGTTAACATTTAGAGATATTAGGGTCAGATAAGCAAACAAACGACCTAAACCAAATTTCATGATGAAAAGTAGATCCAAATAAAGAGAAATAAATAATATCAAATGCAGATTATTTAATTTGTATCATCACTTATATATTCGTTATCTGTCTGTTCGTTCTATGGGTTGTTTGTGTCTACAATAAAAAAAAAAGATCTGTCTTCAATCATGTCAATAGGAAATAATAATTATAATAAGGCTTAAATTAATGTTTGAAATATTTTTGACCTATTTCTAAATGCTTTAGAACATGTTCATTTTACACAAATTAATGTGTTCTCATCAATTTTATTGGAAATAATTGTTTAGGACCATGGTTGTACTGCAGTTCAACTTGTTTCACGACATTTTTACTTAAATCTTTGGCTTACAGCATTCCTTAGGTCTTAATTCATGACCAACTTTTTTACCGACACAATTAAATCTCTATGACTTAGTCTGATATATTTTTTTGTTTTATTGTGTGATGTTGCTTTTAATGGCCCATTGCTTTGTACGTTTGTTTAGTTGTAATTATCGTAACGTTGAATGTTCCGCTGATTTCAGGCAAAAATACGGAGACCTTGTTCAAAGGTTCCTCGATAGGAGAAAGTTTCCTCAAAATGTGAACGTTGACAGACAAGTGAACAGTTATGACCACGTGGTTACCGAGGGTCATGATGTATGTCGTTGTTCCAATTATTATTTCTTCGGAAGGACAAACCCAATATTTACACTGTCTCGCGAAAGAGCTTAGAATTAACAGCACAATTATATTGAAATATTAAATCGGAAGTGTGTTTTGTGAAAACGGATTGTATATTACAAACGAATGCAATATTGAAACACAATACCTACAAAATTTCGGTATCAATTTAAAGTGCAATAATTTACTTTCTGTATCCATAATAATAACCTTCACTAACGTCAGTAGTTCGACAGGGATTGTAAATACTTACAAAACTATCTAACATCAGGACTGTTCCAAAGCAAACTTGTTCACTAGTCTTGTATGGAGCAGACTTGTCATTGTGTCTGCAACAGCCCTAAAGTCTGTATAAGATGATGTGGTATGATTGCCAATGAGACAACTCTCCAAAAGAGACCGAATGACACACAAATTAAAAACTATAATTCACTCTACGGCCTTCAACAATGAGCAAGTCCCATACCACATAGTCAGCTATGAAAGGCCCCGAAATGACAATGTAAAACAATTAAAACGAGAAAACCAGCTTAAGTCTGGTCTATCAGCAACAAATGTGACTTGCTTGTTTGCTGAAAAATTCTCAAGTTAACTTGGAAAGCAGTCACAAAGTTTCAACCAAGTACGCGTTTTATAGGTTAGGACTGCACATATATGTAACCCTAATGCGAAAGTTTTCTCACAGAGGAAAGGAATTCTTATTTCAGTCCGTGAAGTATATATCTTATTCAGCACGCAAATATTCTTAGTTAATTCCGGTACGACATTATTTCAGTACAGTAAGGTATTCTTATTTCTCTAATTATTCGTGAATTTACCCCATTCTGCACCCATTGTATAATTCGTAAAAAGGAATAAGTTTGCCTGCATATTGTTTGAAAATCATTAGAGAAACAGATTCCAACCCCAAATCGCGTGTAATACTATATTTATCTACTCTCGACAGTTGAATTTCAAATATTTAAAACGCTCGGCGAGACTCGCGTTTTAAATTTGAAAATGCAACTTCTCGAGTGGATTAATATCGTATCACACTCGATGCAGTGGTAGAATTTATATTTAATATATGTCAGGGCTTTTATTTAAGATCATGTCAACTATATATTCAACGGAAGTCAGAGATACTGCCGGGTGTAAATATGAATTTTTGACTGATTCATATTTTTAAGACTTGTGAGGTTATCTCTATTACAGAAGGCAATGATTCTTATTACGACATCTGTTATCTAACAGTAAGGCATATTGTGCAAGACCATGAGGAATAATTTGTTAACTAATGACCGGAGTTATCATTGACGAACAGACCTATTATCTGTTCGACGGATGACGAAGGTTCTTATTTTATATCATTTTAATGTATATTTCTTCTAAAAAAAATACATGAAATAGAAAATCTTTCTATCCCAGGCATAGATTACCTTAGCCGTATTTGGCATAACTTTTTGGAATTGTGGATCCTCAATGCTCTTCAACTTTGTACTTGTTTGGCTTTATAAATATTTTGATATGAGCGTCACTGATGAGTCTTATGTAGACGAAACGCGCGTCTGGCGTACTAAATTATAATCCTGGTACCTTTGATAACTATTTACACCACTGGGTCGATGCCACTGCTGGTGGACGTTTCGTCCCCCAGGGTATCACCAGCCCAGTAGTCAACACTTAGGTGTTGACATGAATATCAATAATGTGGTCATTTTTATAAATTCCTGTTTACAAAATTTAGAATTTTTCAAAAAACTAAGGATTTTCTTATCCCAGGCATAGATTACCTTAGCCGTATTTGGCATAACTTTTTGGAATTTTGGATCCTCAATGCTCTTCAACTTTGTACTTGTTTGGCTTTATAAATATTTTGATATGAGCGTCAATGATGAGTCTTATGTAGACGAAAAGCGCGTCTGGCGAACTAAATTATAATCCTGGTACCTTTGATAACTATTTCTATCTAAGACCCGACAGAATCTAATTTAATCAGCCGGCAGAGATTCTGTTCCAACCAGGGACCGAAATTATCTTGCATCAAATGACAACGTTCCTTAAAGATCCGGAACATAGTCACCGTCTTTCGATTTGGTGTCGGAAATTTATTCAACATCTACACATTAAGCATATTCATTATATATTATATAATATTTGTTAACATGCATGAATACTTGCTAACATTTAAAGGTTTTGCATCTAATAATTAACGCTATAATATAATATTTGGAATATTTATTGGTGTGTACTAGTTGTATTCGACGATGTTAAATTGATTAATGTCAAAAAGTAAACACACATTCCACATTATTATATCTTTATAGTTCTTTACTTTCCATGTTTTGTTTTATTCGGCAGCTATCAAAATAACGTGGATCTACGAGATATAACGTGGATCTACGAGATATAACGTGGATCTACGAGATATAACGTGGATCTACGAGAAATACCTTTGGATTGGCGTAACAAAATGTATTCTTGCTATCAAAACAACGTGGATCTACGAGAAATACCCTTGGATTGGCGTACCAAAATGTATTCTTGCTATCAAAACAATGTGGATCTACGAGAAATACCTTTGGATTGGCGTAACAAAATGTATTCTTGCTATTAAAACAACGTGGATCTACGAGAAATACCTTTGGATTGGCGTAACAAAATGTTTTATTGCTATCAAAACAACGTGGATCTACGAGAAATACCTTTGGATTGGCGTAACAAAATGTGTTCTTGCTATCAAAACAACGTGGATCTACGAGAAATACCCTTGGATTGGCGTAACAAAATGTATTCTTGCTATCAAAACAATGTGGATCTACGAGAAATACCTTTGGATTGGCGTAACAAAATGTATTCTTGCTATTAAAACAACGTGGATCTACGAGAAATACCTTTGGATCGGCGTAACAAAATGTATTCTTGCTATCAAAACAACGTGGATCTACGAGAAATACTCTTGGATTGGCGTAACAAAATGTATTCTTGCTATAAGAAACGTAAGACAGAAACAAAACAAATTATAAAAGATATCCAAATTCAATAACAGACCTAACCCTATGAATAACGAAACTGAAATATCATTGATAAATGATAAAAATGTCAAATTACTCAGAAACAAACATATACTTATGCTACATAAGTAGAACGTCAATCATTTAGCGATTATATTCACATGAGAGACATCGACCGTGTCAGTCGTCAGTCAAATTCGAAATGAAGACGGAATTCAAAACAAATCATAGAAACTGAAAGTCTGAACACCGCAAACCCTGTTTAAAATTAAGGATGACCTCTGGCGCACTAAAAACGTAAGCAATTCATGTTGCTCATGTATGCATTCAAGAAAATACTTTGCATTCCACTGACTCAGTATAATATCCAGTCCTTATTCACATCATGACCTCTGAACTATGCTATATTCGAATAGTTTGTGTTTTCAATGTTCAGTGTTTGTGCAATCTTCACTTCCTGTGAGACTTTAATCAGTGCCTTTAAAGGTGCATTACATACAACATGTACAAAATATCGACATACATGAACGATGTATTGTAGTTAGCAACAGTTAACATTTAGAGATATTAGAGTCAGATAAGCAAACAAACGACATAAACAAAATTTCATGATGAAAAGTAGATCCAAAAAAAGAGAAACAAATAATATCAAATGCAGATTATTTAATTTGTATCATCACTAATATATTTGTTATCTGTCTGTTCGTTCTATGGCTGGTTTCTATCTACAATAGAAAAAAATAGATCTGTCTTCAATAGGAAATAATAATTATAATAAGGCTTAAATTAATGTTTGAAATAGTTTTGACCTATTTCTAAACGCGTTAGAACATGTTCATTTGACACAAATGTGATCTCATCAATTTTATTGGAAATAATTGTTTAGGACCATGATTGAACTACTGTTCAACTTGTTTCACGAAATGTTCACTAAAATGTTTGGCTTTCAGCATTCCTTAGGTCTTAATTCATGACTTACTTTTTTACCGACACTTTTAAATCTCTATGACTTAGTCTGATATATTTTATGTTTTATTGTGTGATGTTGCTTTTAATGGCCAATTGTTTTGTACGTTTGTTTAGCTGTAATTATCGTAACGTTGAATGTTCCATTGATTTCAAGCAAAAATACTGAGACCTTGTTCAAAAGTTCCTCGATACGAGAAAGTTTCCTCAAAATGTGAACGTTGACGGACAAGTGAACAGTTATGTCCACGTGGTTACCGAGGGTCATTTTGTCGAATCAGTCTTCTTTGTGTGGTAACAAGAGCTTGTGACTGATATGATATCAATTCTACATTTAAATTGTGATTTTCTTTATCAAGATAGAGAATCAAACACATCAAATATATATAGTGCAATTTAAATCATTAGTCTGCAACTCTATCAAGAAGAATGAGTTCATAAATTGTTTAACTTAATGAAGATCTTTTTATGTCATCCCAAGGTGAACATTGGTAGCTTTTACACTTTAATAAACGTAACAATAGAATATCAAGCAATACGTACTTAACTAATGTTCCAGTTCTGATTTATAAAACTTCTAAGGGTTTTGTACTTCAAATGTTTACAACATAACCTTATGTAAGGTTACTTAAAAAAAAACTAAATCACATTCTCACCTGTGTAAATTTGAAACTAACATTATTATCAGTATGCTTGATATAATAATATAACGCTACAATTTAGACATGAAAAATGTAAATTCAATTAGCAATTATTTGTTAAAATGCAGTTATGTGAGAATATCCATTCCATCTCCGTCTGTGTATGTTTAAACGAATGCTTATTTGATATACCTACCATGCCAATGTTTTCTAAATCCAGTTTTGTATGCATAATTGTCCATATAGAGGTCAATGCTTTACGCTTTTATTAGGTAGATGCACCAGTGGACAAGTATAAAAATCATAAACAACTCAGATAATAACATACTTAATATGAAAGTATCCTTACCTTTAATATTTAAGCACCTTTTGGTGGAAGTCTACCTCGTCCCATACCGGGATATGTAGGGTCTTGTTGGTAAGGCGAAGTTCCACCGTACATAGATCCTGGGTTACTTTGAGGGTTTGGATTGTAAGGTAAACCCCGGTACATAGATGATGTTTGATAATTTCTTAAATATTTGCAACATGTTCTCCAGTATCTGGGGCTAAATGGAAGCATACATGTGTATCTCATGGTCCATTCACTATAACGACATCGCCGACGGCAAGTACACCATATTCGCCCTGAAATGAACAGAAACTGATTTAAGAAAGGTAATAATGAAAATAGTGATATTTTATTCCAAATACACATTATTATATTACAAGTGCCATATATACTGTTTAAAGGTAGCGAGTACATAGTTCGGGTCAATTACACACTTCGAATAGGTTTTCAATTCTGATATGAGGTGCTTCTTTCGCTTTGTAAAATACAACGTGTTATGATTATCCGTATATCTCTACGCAGATTCAGAGATTTACATAGTAATGACTGTAAGAATTTACCTCCCACGTAAATCCAATTGTATTGTTACCTTTGTGCACACACTATGAAAGATCTGAAAATTGAATACAAAGTCTGCAATATTTCACGAATGATCTTGGCGCATTTACATCAGTCGAATAGCTGAAGATTATTTCGTTACGTGCACTCTCTTTATTCGGATTATATCACATCAAAATTCAGTTATCCGGTAGATGTTGTTACATTTTTATTCTTCCGCATTTTTCCCACGTTCATTGTGGCTCGCTCCTGCGTTAGGACAAGAAATATTTAACTGAAAAACGATACATACCAGAACTTGAGCCGTAGCTGGAACCGTAACCTTGACTCTGTCCGCCTGTATAGTCCTCATTATGATACATGCCAGCTCCGGCTGGATCACCACCAATACCCATGGGTTGTCCCATGCTTCTAAAGTACTCAGGTGTGGTACCTTGGATGCATGGTAAGACAGCAATGGCAAATAAAACAAGAAGAGATGGAAGTCCCATAGTAGTAGCTACGTCCAGTGACTTGTTGTCAATCCTAGTGAGTATATGACCAAAAGTAACGTGTTTGATCTACTTGTACTAACTATATATACCCTATACCTCTCAACATGATGGGGAACAGACATGTTAGAAGCCAACTTACATAATAATCTTGATGGAAATCATCCTTGATCAGCTTGATTGATTAACCTACTTTTACAAATTGAGGTCGACCAGAATTGATGTAAATTAGCATTTGTACATTTTGATATGTACAAAAAAAATGTTCGATATAAAGAATCAAAGGTATTTGAAACTATTGCTAAATACAGTGTTAATTTGAAATATAACATAATTATATTCGAACATGAATTTTATGTTTTCATAGTTGTATGAGAAGTACAAATGTATAGTCATACAAAAAAATAACATGTTAACAATTCAAAATTTTCAGACGTTAAGTTCGTATGCAAAGGAACAGAAGTCAGAAGGCGAAACCATTTTTAGAATTCAAGCCTTTTTTAAGTTTTGATTTATGTAACGTGGTTAACCGTGTTACTTTTTTTCATATTTTGCATTTGCGCGTTTCACATTCAGATTTATTAATGCATTTGAATGCGTAAGCCAGAAATTGTTATTTTTGTTTTTATTATAATTATTTGATATAGATAAATATATAATCATTACTTCATTTTATTATGATATAAAACATGACAATTTAACAACTGTGTGATTGATTCCTACTTAAACATCTATAGATGTAATAATAAATGTTGTACTTCATTATAACACATTAGGCCAATATTTATATTGTTGTTGTGTTTCTTGCAATAGTATATACAGTTTTGGCAATTTTTGTGTGAATCAAAGTAATTGAAAAGTTCTGGCCATGTTATGTAATGTTTTACATTTAAAATGGTTTTGTCTTATATATTTCGATGAATTGGTGGTCAAATTTAATATCCTCTAAGTGATTAAATGCACAGTGTAGGTTTTTTAAATGCAAATGTCACCGTTGTCCAAACATGTATAGTCAAAACGCTCGATTTGTCTTTCATCAGTTTTTTCATTGCATTAATTCCGCTTTACGTTTCATCATACGCATTACTACGTCGGACTAAGACAGACGACAGTTCAAATCCCCGTCACTACAAATTTATTTACATGTAATCTCAAAGATTGATGTGTTCGATATAGTAAAAACATGACTGCTTCCACGTATGAAAATATAAAACCAATGCTAACATACGCACTATCTACCGATGATTTTAGTATTTCATTTACTGCGTAATCACCTTACATGATGTACAATTACTGCTGAAAGATAATAACAGGATCTATATATTCATTTTTTTTTGTCAGTAGCATTTTCGTGGTTTTAGATAAACTCGCGTTTTTTGAGAAATTTAAAACAAGGTTTTGCCAACGTTTTCAGACGAACTTTTTATTGAATTTGTCATTCGTTGAACATTTAAATTCGTGGTTCGTCTGTTCTAACGAAACCCACAAAAATATGTATCCAACGAATATTAATTAATCCAAAGTATGTAAATTCGATTACTTAAAAAGGTATAGTTTACAGCTTCCCGATAGGACTTCGTTCAGTAAATATTATATGCATCAATTTATCATGTATACATAATACTCAAAATATATAAAAATATTCGATACAACGTTTCCGTACTTTTTACATAGCTCAAATGACTGACCCAAAGCTATAAAGTATCAAGTTTCCGTCCTTGTTCATGACTTTATTTTGAAGTGTGTATTCAATTGTGTAGTCCGTTAGAGCCCGTTAGTTAAGGTTCCTTTTTACATATCAATTTACGTATCGTCTACAAAAAAAAACACTTTTGGATAAAGAGCTGCTAACAATCATTAAGTATGGATGCAATGACAAAATTGATGGTAAAAATATTTTCTCTAATCCCAGGTGAAGTACTGTCAATAATTACCAATTGTTTAACAATTCTGCTAGATGAAATAGAAGTCCTGGTCACAGACATTATACATCGCCCGTCGTCTGTTATGGTTGTTCAAAAGCTTTTATAAATACACCATATCAGAAATAAAAGTATATTCAACCAGGTTCAACCCACCATTTTACATTTTTTAAGAATTATTTTTTTTAAATGTCCTGTACCAAGTCAGGAAAATGGCCATTGTTATATTGACATGAATATCAATAATGTGGTCATTTTTATAAATTTCCCGTTTACAAAACTTTGAATTTTTTGAAAAACTAAGGATTGTCTTATTACCAGGCATAGATTACCTTAGCCGTATTTAATGTATATTTCTTCTAAAAAAAATACATGAAAAAGAAAATCTTTCTATCCCAGGCATAGATTACCTTAGCCGTATTTGGCATAACTTTTTGGAATTGTGGATCCTCAATGCTCTTCAACTTTGTACTTGTTTGGCTTTATAAATATTTTGATATGAGCGTAACTGATGAGTCTTATGTAGACAAAACGCGCGTCGTCTGGCGTACTAAATTATAATCCTGGTATCTTTGATAACTGTTTACACCACTGGGTCGATGCCACTGCTGGTGGACGTTTCGTCCCCGAGGGTATCACCAGCCCAGTAGTCAACACTTCGGTGTTGACATGAATATCATTAATGTGGTCATATTTATAAATTTCCCGTTTACAAAACTTTGAATTTTTTGAAAAACTAAGGATTTTCTTATTACCAGGCATTGATTACCTTAGCCGTATTTGGCACAACCTTTTGGAATTTTGGATCCTCAATGCTCTTCAACTTTGTACTTGTTTGGCTTTATAAATATTTTGATATGAGCGTCACTTATGAGTCTTATGTAGACGAAACGCGCGTCGTCTGGCGTACTAAATTATAATCCTAGTACCGTTGATAACTAATTATATTATAGTTCGTTTATGTGTGTGCTACATTGTAATGTTGTGTTTCTGTTGTGTAGTTGTTCTTCTCTTATATTTGATGCGTTTCCAAACTAACCAAAAATAACCAAACTATAGAATTCCTCAGCCGACTAATTGTAAAAAAAACAATTGATTACGTATGGATAAAGTTGAAGACTTTGCTAGAAAATGAGTAAAGTACCAACCAGCCAAACTAGAACTGGACATATTTTGAATGGACCAGAGCTATTCCATCATGAATGCAGAAACGCAATCCGAAACTACGATTTACTATAAACTCAAGTATTTCTTACAGTTTAAGAACAAAGGATGTGGATATTTTATCCTCTTTGCATGACTAATATATCGTTGTTCCATCAGATGAAGCCTCCAATAATAGTGTATGTGTATGGCAAACCCATTATTTGCAATGTCTTACAAAAGAACTTGGAATAAACAGTACAACTGGTAATCAGAAAACATATTCTTTAACTTTATTTACAAATGATGATATTTTACAAAATCGCAAATCTGTCCTTCTTTCTTTTTGGTATTAACATGATTAACATCAAAGAAAACGAAGAAAATCTATTGTCATACTGGATGCCAAAACTGCACGAACTTCCGGATAAAAACGATAAATAGCTGGATCATCAATATGCTCGTCTTAACATCTTTCTAAAGAGTTGACTACTATTCTTTCTTCAGTAAAAGATGACCTTAAAAAAATGTGATGAGATATATTCAATCAATGGTGTCAATCAGATATGGATTTTCAAAAATTCTAAAAATCTACTGCTAAATCTTGAATCACGATCTCAGCTATATTGCAGCAACATTTGGACCTTTGATAAAGATACACTTTACATATACACTACTATTCCCCAGGCTCAATTTGTAAGATCGACTACACAATATCGTTAAACAGAGATTTTTCTATATAAATGAGAATCGCAGACATAATTTTTTCTGTTTTGGGTAACGTTAATTCTTATTTTGTTAAGAACCATATCGGTCTATCAGAAAATAAAATGAATATGATATTATCAAAATGCTGGACTTTATAATCAACAGTATATTTATATGGTATAGTTTGAGAAATTGTTATTTCAACATGTAATCGGTATTCCAATGTGTACTAACTATGCAACCCTAATGTCCGACTTGATTTTATACTCGTATGAAGCAGACTTCACTCAAAACCTTCTTGGAGACAAAACAAAAGCAACTAGCAATTTTCCTTTTTTTTTTCTTTTTTTTTTTTAAGATATATTGATTATGTCCTATTACTGAATAACCCATATTTAAGTCAGTATTTGCATCTCATATATCACAGTGAACTTGATATTAA
The DNA here is from genome assembly GCA_019925275.1 of Mytilus edulis. NCBI lineage: Eukaryota > Metazoa > Mollusca > Bivalvia > Mytilida > Mytilidae > Mytilus > Mytilus edulis. The sequence goes on along the minus strand of CM034354.1, from coordinate 105,662,700 downwards.
GGATTCTCAATATTGACACAGATTGACGACTTCGCACTAAAATCTATGACAAACGGGATGATTTCAACTTCCCTATTATCATATTCCAATTCTAAGTGGTAACATACTCTCTGCTCTGACGTGTGGTATTTACATATCTCGATTGTTACGATATGCTGACGTATGTTCCCACTATACATACATCAATTTAACGAGTGTGCTGCTTTGGCAGGAACTGCTCCAACAGAGTTATAAGGGGGAACTATTAAATGTGACACTTCGTAAATTGTATGAACACCATGACAATGGTTGATCTCTACGAAGTGTCTGTGTCTAAACTATCTATTGATATTTTTACAGCGTCTGAGATTGTGGTTTAACACCTATAAATGTATGTTGTCTGTCTGAAAAAAACAAAACGTGACCTATTCCCGAATATGGTTTGCATGTTGTGTTGACTATTATATTGTATATTTCTTCATAACTCTGTAATGAGTGTTTTTTTCGGGAGTGTGTGCTATATTTCTGTCACGTAAATATTTATTAAAAAGCTATAAAACCAACAATTTATTATATAAATGTCAGGAGTATGGCAGTTTGTATCAAATAGTTCGATTTTATGTATGTAGGCATTTGTTTTATTGTATATTCAGTTTTCCTCTTAAAGGTGACGTGCTTCCATTGGTTTCTATTTTGCCTTTATACATACTGAAAATCATCAAGGCCTCTAAATAATGTTTTATTCGAATAGAATGTGTTTTTAGGGATCTTCACTTCCTTGTGGACTTGTATCAATGCTTTCAAAGGAGCATACAATTAAATCAGAACATTAAAGTGTAATTCACATTGCAACGAGACAAATTATCGACACGTGAAAGGATGTGTTCGTGTTAGCAATGGTTGACATTAAGAGATAACAGAAGAAAAATAAGCAGAAATATCATGACAAAAGCATATACAAATAGCGAAAAATAAATAATATCAAATGCAGATTATTTAATTCGTTTCATCACTAATATATATTTGTTATATGTCTGTTCATTCTATGGCTGATTTCTGTCTACAATAAAAAAAAATATATATTATAAGATCCAATTGAAAAATAATACCTTTAAGACCTAAATCAATGTTTCAAATAGAATATGTTAATTTGACACAAATGTGATCTCACCAATTTCCTTAGCGATGATTGTTTAGGACCACGGTTGTACTAATGTTCAAATTGTTTCATGAAATTTTCCCTTAAATGTTTGGCTTACAGCTTTTATTACGTCTTACTTCATGACTAACTCTTTACCGACACATTTCAATAGCTATGACTTAGACTGGTATAGTTTCTGTTTAATTATGTGATGTTGCTTTTAATGGCAATTTTTTGTTTTGTACGTTTGTTTAGCTTTAATTATCGTCACGTTGCATATCCCGTTGACTTCAAGCACAAAAACTGAGACCTGGTACGCGACAGTTTCCTAAAAGTATCAATTCTACATTCAAATTGTAATTTTCTTTATCAAGATAGAAAATCGAACACATCAAATATATAGAGTGCAATTTGCAATTTGATAATGAGGGTTGAAGACAAAACTTTACGACAAAAGAGATGATTTCAGCTTTCCAATTGTGAACTTTCCATTTCTAAGTAGCAACATTCCAGCAGCACCTGCATACGGAGTATATATCTCCCAATTGATACGATATTCCCGTGCTTGCATTTCCTATCATGATTTACTTGATAGAGGGTTACTGCTCACATGGCAGCTATTAAACCAAGAGTTCCAAATGGTGAAGTTGAAAGCATCCCTTCGTAAATTTTACGGACGCCATCACGAGTTGGTTGACCGTTATGGAATAACCGTTTCACAAATGATATCGGATATGTTCCTTACGTCGTAACTACAATCCCCTTCCATTTCATGAAATTGACCTACTGAATTAGACTATTAACCGGAATTGTAATCACATAAGCAACATGACGGGTGCCGCATGTGGAGCAGGATCTGCTTACCCTTCCGGAGCACCTGAGATCTCCCCTAGTTTTTGGTAGGGGTTCGTGTTGTTTATTCTTTAGTTTTCTATGTTGTGTCATGTGTACTATTGTTTTTCTGTCTGTCTTTTTCATTTTTAGCCATGGCGTTGTCAGTTTGTTTTAGATTAATGAGTTTGACTGTCCCTTTGGTATCGTCCGTCCCTCTTTTAAATCATAAGTCTGAAACTCTATCAAGAATGAGTTATTATTTGTTTTCTTCTATGAAGACTTTTTTGGGGAGGGAGATGCAATAACATGGTGCAGATTGGTAGATATCACGTGTTTGATTAATTTAATATAGAACGACAAATACATTTTAATGCGACCTAAGATGTTTGTTCCTGATCTGATCTATAAGACTTTTAGGATGTTTGTACTTCAAATGTTTACAACGTAAACCAATGTGTAGTTACTAATTCACACATGTGCAAGTTTGAAAGTTAGATAATTATCAATATACTTAATATAACGCTACTCTTTATGCATGCAAAATGTAAATTTAAATACTTGTAGCAATTACTTGCTAAAATGAGAACGTGAGATTATCCATTTCATTTCTGTGTGTGTATATTTAAATAACGCTTATTTGAAATACCCACCACGTCAACTTTTTCTATATCCAGTTTTGTATACATTAGTTCTATATAGGAGTACATGATTAATATTTTTATTAAGTATATGCACCAATGAACAAGTATCAAAATTGTCAACAAGTTAAATAATAACATACTTAATTCTTATTCTTACCTTTCATATCGAAGCACCTTTTGGTGGAAGTCTACCTTGTCCCATACCGGGATATATAGGGTCTTGTTGGTAAGGCAATGTTCCACCGTACATAGATCCAGGGTCACTCATTTGGGGGTCTTGCTGGTAAGGTGATGTTCCACCATACATAGACCCAGGATAACTTTGAGGGTACTGAGAATAAGGTGATCCTCCATAACCACGATACATAGATGATGTTTGATAATTTCTTAGATATTTACAACATGATCTCCAGTATCTGGGGTAAAATGGTAGCATACATCTGTATCTAAAAGTCCATTCACTATAACGACAGCTCCGACGACAAGTACACCATATTCGCCCTAAAATGAACAGAACCTTATTGGAGAAATGTATTAATGAAAATAATGAATTATTTCATTTTTCCAAATACACATTATTGTTTTGCAAGAGTCATATCAACTTTTTAAAGGTAGTGAGCACATGTTTCAGGTTAATTAATCCTTTCGAATAGTTTTGTCAATTCTGATATGAGGTGCTTCTTTAGCATTTTAAAAAATAACGTATGATGAATCTCCTTTTATCTCTCCTTTACGCAGATTCAGAGATTTGCATAATACATGTAATAATGACTGAAGGAATTTACCTCCCACGTAAAAAGTATAATAACAAAAATACTGTACTCAGAGGAAAATCCAATCGGAAAGTCAATAATCAGATGGCTAATTCAAATGACAAAAAAATCTAAAATCGAATGGACAAGAACCGTCATATTTCAAACTTGGTACAGGCATTTTTAAATGTAGAAAATGGTGGATTAAACCGGGTTTTATAGCGCTTATCCTCTCACTTTGTTGAGTCTCGTCAACTTCCGTTATATTTACATTGGTGCGTGAACGGAACAGACATAATAAATATTATAATCAAAACAAGGGTACAGCAGTCTCCATCGTGTAAATCCACTAGTATTGTTACCTATGTCCAAACGCTATAAAACAACTAAAAAATATAATTCATGAATGTTTTTGGCGCATATGCATCATTCGATTAGCGGAAGATTATTTCGTTACGTGTACGCTCTTATATCGCATCAAAATTCAGTTAATCGGTAAATGTTACATTTTTTATTCTTTCGCATTTTTCGCACGTTTATTATGGTTCACTCCTGCGTTCTGACATGTAATTTTTTTTTATAGGAAACTTATTTAACTGAAAAACGATACATACCAGAGCTTGAGCCGTAGCTGGAACCATAACCTTGACTCTGTCCGCCTGTATAGTCCTCATTAGGATACATGCCAGCTCCGACTGGGTCACCACCAATACCCATGGGTTGTCCCATGCGACTAAAGTACTCAGGTGTGGTACCTTGGATGATTGGTAAGACTGCACAAACAAACAAAAGAAGAGTTGGAAGTCCCATGATGATTGCTACGTAAAGAGACTTGTTGATAACCCGAGTGAATATCTGGCCAAGTGTACCGCAATTGATCTACTTGTAACTGTATATATACCCGAAACTTATCAACTTGATGGAGAACAGGCGTGTAAGTGGCCATTGTATATAATAATTTTGATGGAAATTGTCTCTGATCTGTTTGATTGATTAACCTACTTTTACCAATTGAGGTTGACCAAATTTGATGTTAATCAAGATATGTACATATGTTCATGTTAAAAAAAAATGTTCGATAAAAAGAATCAAAGGTATTTGAAACTATTGTTAAATATAGTGTTAATTTGAAATATAACATAACTTGAACTGTATGTTTTCATTGTTATTACACAGTCATTTATAATATTGTTACGATTTGAAAGTCGACAGTTTTACTAAAGTTCTACTTATGTAAAGATTTGTTTACATTATCACTGTAGTCTCTGTTTTACCCTTGCTACGTGCAGGTGTCTGCTGTTGTGTTCTAATTCGTATTTTACAGAGGAATTAAAAAAATAGCTTTCATTGACCCATATTTATATACTGACTCAATTTATCTATAGATCGACTTAAATTTATGTGTGTAATTGATAATGAGTAGGCAGATAACAAAAAATCAGTGGTACAAGTCGAGTAGGCAGAGTATTAGAAATCAGTGGTACAAGTCGAGTAGGCAGAGTATTAGAAATCAGTGGATCAAATCGTTTCGGCAGAGTGGTAGGAATCAGTGGTACAAGTCGAGTAGGCAAAGTATTAGAAATCAGTGGTACATGTCGAGTAGGCAGAGTATTAGAAATCAGTGGTACATGTCGTGTAGGCAGAGTATTAGAAATCAGTGGTACAAGTCGAGTAGGCAAAGTATAAGAAATCAGTGGTACATGTCGACAGGCAGAGTATAAGAAATCAGTGGTACTTGTCAAGTAGGCAGAGTATTAGAAATCAGTGGTACATGTCGAGTAGGCAGAGTATTAGAAATCAGTGGTACAAGTCGAGTAGGCAAAGTATAAGAAATCAGTGGTACATGTCGAGTAGGCAGCGTATTAGAAATCAGTGGTACAAGTCGATATGCAGAGTATAAGAAATCAGTGGTACATGTCGAGTAGGCAGAGTATTAGAAATCAGTGGTACGTATCGATAGGCAAAGTATTAGAAATCAGTGGTACAAGTCGAGTAGGCAGAGTATTAAAAATCAGTGGTACAAGTCGAGTAGGCAGAGTATAAGAAATCAGTGGTACATGTCGAGTAGGCAGAGTATTAGAAATCAGTGGTACATGTCGAGTAGGCAAAGTATAAGAAATCAGTGGTACAAGTCGAGTAGGCAGAATATTAGAAGTTAGTGGTACAAGTCCAGTAGGCAGCGTATTAGAAATCAGTGGTACAAGTCGATAGGCAGAGTATAAGAAATCAGTGGTACAAGTCGAGTAGGCAGAGTATTAGAAATCAGTGGTACAAGTCGAGTAGGCAGAGTATTAAAAATCAATGGTACAAGTCGAGTAGGCAGAGTATTAGAAATCAGTGGTACATGTCGAGTAGGCAGAGTATAAGAAATCAGTGGTACATGTCGAGTAGGCAGAGTATTAGAAATCAGTGGTACATGTCGAGTAGGCAGAGTATAAGAAATCAGTGGTACATGTCGAGTAGGCAGAGTATTAGAAATCAGTGGTACGTATCGATAGGCAAAGTATTAGAAATCAGTGGTACAAGTCGAGTAGGCAGAGTATTAAAAATCAATGGTACAAGTCGAGTAGGCAGAGTATTAGAAATCAGTGGTACATGTCGAGTAGGCAGAGTATAAGAAATCAGTGGTACATGTCGAGTAGGCAGAGTATTAGAAATCAGTGGTACGTATCGATAGGCAAAGTATTAGAAATCAGTGGTACAAGTCGAGTAGGCAGAGTATTAAAAATCAGTGGTACAAGTCGTGTAGGCAGAGTATTAGAAATCAGTGGTACAAGTCGAGTAGGCAAAGTATAAGAAATCAGTGGTACATGTCGATAGGCAGAGTATAAGAAATCAGTGGTACTTGTCAAGTAGGCAGAGTATTAGAAATCAGTGGTACATGTCGAGTAGGCAGAGTATTAGAAATCAGTGGTACTAGTCGAGTAGGCAAAGTATAAGAAATCAGTGGTACATGTCGAGTAGGCAGCGTATTAGAAATCAGTGGTACGTATCGATAGGCAAAGTATTAGAAATCAGTGGTACAAGTCGAGTAGGCAGAGTATTAAAAATCAGTGGTACAAGTCGAGTAGGCAGAGTATAAGAAATCAGTGGTACATGTCGAGTAGGCAGAGTATTAGAAATCAGTGGTACATGTCGAGTAGGCAAAGTATAAGAAATCAGTGGTACAAGTCGAGTAGGCAGAATATTAGAAGTTAGTGGTACAAGTCCAGTAGGCAGCGTATTAGAAATCAGTGGTACAAGTCGATAGGCAGAGTATAAGAAATCAGTGGTACAAGTCGAGTAGGCAGAGTATTAGAAATCAGTGGTACAAGTCGAGTAGGCAGAGTATTAAAAATCAATGGTACAAGTCGAGTAGGCAGAGTATTAGAAATCAGTGGTACATGTCGAGTAGGCAGAGTATAAGAAATCAGTGGTACATGTCGAGTAGGCAGAGTATTAGAAATCAGTGGTACGTATCGATAGGCAAAGTATTAGAAATCAGTGGTACAAGTCGAGTAGGCAGAGTATTAAAAATCAGTGGTACAAGTCGAGTAGGCAGAGTATTAGAAATCAGTGGTACAAGTCGATAGGCAGAGTATTAAAAATCAGTGCTAAAAGTCAATAGGCAAAGTATAAGAAATCAGTGGTACAAGTCGAGTAGGCAGAATATTAGAAGTTAGTGGTACAAGCCGAGTAGGCAGCGTATTAGAAATCAGTGGTACAAGTCGATAGGCAGAGTATAAGAAATCAGTGATACAAGTTGAGTAGGCAGAGTATTAGAAGTCAGTGGTACAAGTCGAGTGGGCAGAATATTAGAACTCAGTGGTACAAGTCGAGTAGACAGAGTATTAGTATTTGATTGCCGTGTCTCAAGTAGATCTTCTTCAGAAATAATACATTTAATGAACTTTTATTTTGATGTGTATTAGTACTTCCTTCACCAGAGGCCAACATACGTAACGACAGGTATCCTGACGAGAACTGCCTGGATCATTAGATTTTATGTCTATAATTCCAAACGTAAGACAAGAATTTTGAATACAACAGACTTTACTGGAAGGATCATAGCAGTAACCGTTATGAAGAGCAGTCATACAATACAAATTAAATAGTTATTTAGGAAATGACCATTGGCATAAATGCCCAGTACCAAGACACATATTGGTTTTTCGAATTCTTCCTAAAAACTATTGTTAAATCAATTGTTTCTCCCTTATTGCCAAGTGCCAAGTGCCAATAAGGTGATGCATTTTCAAGATATGAAAACAAATATGTATTATTATAAAGATGTGACGACGGGGTCGAAGGTCGATCTCCTGGAAAATAATGGTATAGGAAAGATGTCTGGCCTTGCAACGTACAGTTTATGAACCCCTCAATGAGTTGTTCATAAAATGCTTAAATTACAATGAGCGTGACGGAGGACAAAACTTTTTAGAAATAAAACATAACTGTCATGATTTTGATATGAGGACACACCTGGAATGACTTTTCAATATCTATTCATTGGCATAAAAAAGCGGCCGAATAATTGTTATATCTGCCTATGCAGTCACTTACGGATCATACACAAAATTGCTTCAGAGTCTATAAATTTTGAAAGATACCACCAGAAATATTTCGTTATGTTCTTGCAAACCAAAATCATTGTAGCTGACTTTTAAGATATGTGGTCTGGAATTTGCTCATTGTTGAAGGTTCTGCAGTAACCTAAAGTTGAAAATATCTGCTTCATTTGCTTTCTTGTGAAGAGTTGTTCCATTGGCAATCATACCACATCTTACTGTTATAAACACCAATGTCTGATGTAAGGGAAGATTGGGCGCCCGCCCCATTCTGTATGTGGCAGACTTAAGTCAGGAGCCTGTTATTCAGTGGTTATCATTTGTTGCTTTTACATTTTTGTTGATTGTTTATTTTTTTTACATTAATTAGGCCGTTGTTTTTCTCGTTTGAATTGTTTTCAGTTGTCAATTCGGGCCCTTTATTGCTGGTTATAAAGTAAGGGCTTTGTTGATTGTTGAAGGCTGTACGGTTTTATTAATGTATGTGTTATTTGTGGTCTTTTGTGGAGGTTTGTCTAATTGGCAATCATACCACATATTTTTTGGATAATAGTTTTAAGGCAGTCATCAGCCAAATCTCAATAACTGTTGTACTATTTGACATAAACATGATAAAGACTTTGGACAATACCAATACAATCTATCTGATCAGGGGTGTACTGGTTTTTCATTAAGGAATATCACACACTCAGCTAAAGTTTACAGTTTTGTTGACTTTCAAATGAGAGTGCATTGTAATCATTATCCATTTGAAAAAAAATGTTATCTTCTTACCAGGCAAAATATTTATCAGAGAGGTTGGAAAACATTGTAAAGATAGAAATAATTTGAAATTTTGAAAGATTGTAAACAGCTTTTCACATGTTTTTTTCCGCAAAATACCATATATGTAAACAAATGTGACTGGCAAACTATACGACAACGAAAATGCTTTTTTCTTTCTTCGAAAACAGATCATCATGTATACTTTCTATTAGTATTTGAAAACATTATTTAATAAATTTGAAGTACTGATCTGAAGTAAATTATTCTTAATTTTATCCAGTAGTTAACAATAAATGTTGAATGCTGAAGCGGCTTATCCTTGAAGTTATTTATGAAAAGTAAACCCACCGCTGGATGGTCTGCCTGATCATTTGCGTCATTTAAAACAATGTCGGCACGCTTAAATGACTTATCATGCCTTAATTGCTTAGCTTGTTTGTATGACTTTTGTCTTCAGAATAGACATTTTTACCAGTCATGTTAATGCCATGAAGCTTGTTCAAAATAGTGTTGATTCATCATTATATGCATGTTTTTTTTCTCACAAATTAAAATGCTTGAAAATGTTTCCTTCTGGAAATGTAAAGGTTAGATAAAACGATCTAAGCAACAACTTGGCGCGTTCTTATTATTTAATGGATTTACCGCTGACAATTATTTTCCGATTTTTTTCTGATGTGTTCCAAAGTGGTTTGAAATAAGTATTTTCGAAAAACAAGAATAAAGCACCTCAAAAATTATAAAACCTTAGCAACTGTACTTTTTCAAGCATGCAGACACAACTATTGATACAAATATATATTCCCTTTTAAAATTGAAGAAAATGCATATTTAATTCATTGCAGTTCATATGACAGAGGAGAATAGAAAAGTGGAACGTTACATGACTTATCGAGGTGACAATTGAGTTGTAATACTGCTATGTGATGAGTTTTATTATAATACTTGTTGAGGTTGATTTGTATGGTCTATCAAACTTTTATTTATCAAAACGTCTTAACTATTGGTTGTTCTACTTTCTTTTTTGGTGAGCATTTACTTTTGGTGATATATACAAGAGATGTAATATACTTTGACAGACGATAAAATTGGAAAAAATGTTACATACATTTGAAAATCGTCCAATTTAGTCAAATTATATGTTCACATGATATTAAAGTTTGCTGTCAAATATAAGCTGATATATTACTCTTTCATCTGATACCAACTTGTGGATGATATCTTCATTCGGAAATTTATTATAAGCGTTCCCGTATTTGAAAATGAAAAAAAAACGAAAATCACACTTTAACGCGATTTTACCAAAAAAAATGCACCGTGGAAAAAACTTTACGACAGGGCTTAAATGGAAGTATAATGTTTACTCTATCTTCATGTGAATTTTCAACCGTGAGGTATTCCGGTCCATTAAATTCTTTAAATAAAACGACTTTTTTCCGATTTGTCACACCACTAATTGTAATTGACTGCTTTTGAAAATGTACGATAGAACCATCTAAGTTTTAAATTTACTTTGCACTCTGTGGGTTTTGTGAATGCACATGCCACCGTTATCCATACATGTATAGTTAAAAGCAGGTAATTTTTTGCATAACTCCCGCCTCCGTTTTGTCATACGCATTACAACGTCGGACTAAGACGTACGACAGTTGGTCCGAGAACACCATTGTCGTCCTTTGATTTTCGTTGTTCACAAATATAGTGCCTAGTGTTAACAGTGGGTTACTTGCCATTAATTGTTATACCCCTTCCAAATTTATTTCTCCATGTGTAATGCCTCAAATTGCAAGTAGGGGGATGAAATTACACTATAAAAAAATTCGGGTCCAGAATTTTAAAGGAAAGTAGTGATTTGGTCCAGCTGAAAAATGTTAAAAATGAGCACTTCGGAAGCTGTCAGGAGATTTCAAGACGCTCTTAACATAAAATTGTCCATATTTTGAGTTACAGCCGATGAAGTTTTCTATAATTTTTATATAATTTGTCCCAAAAGTAGTACAGCACACTGTAATGGTTTCTTTGAGAAAGCGCAGGTGGGATTTTTTTAATTTTCATTTATGTTCTACAAGAAATGCACTACGAATTAACTGTGTTCTCGGACTAGTTCAAATTCACGTCACTACAAATTTATGTAAACGTAATCACAAACATTGATGTGTTCGCTACAGTAAAAACATGATTACATCCTCGCATGAAAATACAAAGTCATTGTTAACATACGCACTTTCGACCGATTTTTTTAGTATTTTACTTCCTGCTTAATCACCTTACATGATGTACACTTACTACAGTTTGTAGCTGAAACAATAATTACAGGAACTATATATTGTAACATATGGTTTGCGATAAACTCGCGTTTTCAAAGAAATTTAATTCCATGATTTTGCCGATGTTTGTAGACGAGCTTTTTGTTGACTCTTTAATTCGTGGTACATATGTTCTCACGAAACCCACAAAAATATGTATCCAACGAATTTTAATTAATCCACAGTATATACATTCTATTACTAGAAAAGGTATAATGTACAGTTTCCCGATAGAACTTAGTTCAGTAAATAGTATATGCATCAATTTATCATGTATATGTCGTGTACAAGTTGCGATTTTGTACAGGTTATAACATGTACAAAAATATTGTACATGTTATAACTTGTATAATGCAAAAATACAAGTTATAACATGTACAAAAGTACCTCGTACATGTTATAACCTGTACAAAATATTGCTTAAAAATGGTTTTAACTTGTACAAAATCGAAAAATAAAGATATGTTTCTATTATCGCCACAGATATTATTGACCTCACTTATATTTTCATAACTTTTTCATTATTCCCTCATGTTAGTGTGTTTTGTCCTTTTTTGATACAGTTAATGTCCAGGGGTCGGTATTACAAAGCATTCCTATTCCTAAGAATTGTCAAAAGATATAGTTTAGGACATGTCTTATGATCCTCTTATGACTATCTATGGACATTTCTTTATTTGATGAATTATAATTGTTAGTGTCCACTTTGAAGGCAAAAGTAAAATACTTTTATTCTAGTTGACACTTTAAGACATTAAAGGATAGCCAGAACAGATGTGTCTACAAATAAAATTGGGAATGGAAATGGGGTATGTGTCTAAAAGACAACAATCAGCCCATGAAGCAGACAACATCCAAAGGACACAAATACATGCTTTCAAAGTAGAGGATGTATATTTTAAACATCAAAATGACATTCGCCTCATGCAATAATCTTATAGTTTATAAAAAAAAAATGAGTTATAAATTAACATAAGTCATGCTGAAGGCCAAATATGTTGAAGAGTAGATCCAAAGATATTGATAATGAAGCGTGGTCCAATGAAAACTATTTCAGCTCTCTCTTGCATTTACAGAGTAAGCATATAAGACATTGTTTTAGTCTTTGCATGCTATAAAACGAGAGGGAGGAGTGTTACCCAAAATAATTAGGCACCGTTCTTAAAATTTTCGGAAGAATTTAGTTACTAGTACCTTATCATGCTTATGTAATTGTCATTGAGGATATGCAAGCTTTTAGTAAATAGTGTAACACATACATAAAACATACAATTACACGGAAACACATTTTGCCAACATAAGTCATGAAACATATATTTCTGAAACTTTGTGATCAACGTCCTCTACAAAAAAAAGAAACGTTCTGGCCTATTTATTGTTGTTCTTTATGCATTGGTGAATTTAAAAGTATATTTTAGATTAAGATTAATCTTAAATTTTGTACAAGTTAAAACCATTTTTAAGCAATATTTTGTACAGGTTATAACATGTATGAGGTACTTTTGTACATGTTATAACTTGTATTTTTGCATTATACAAGTTATAACATGTACAATATTTTTGTACATGTTATAACCTGTACACAATTGCAACTTGTACACGACATATACATAATAGTATTATACTCAAAATATTTAAAAAGGTTCGATACAACGTTTCCTAACTTTTTACAAAGCTGACTGACTTGAAGCTATAAAGTATTAATCATTCCCTATGGATGCAATGACAAAATTGGTGTAAATATTTTCCCAAGGCCCTGGTGAAGTACTGTCAATTAATTACAATTGTTTAACTATTCTGCTAGATGAAATAGAAGTCATGGTCACAGAAATTAAACACCGCCCGTCGTCTGTTATGGTTTTTCAAAAGCTTGTATGCATACACCATATCAGAAATAAAGTATATCCAACCAGGTTCAACCCACCATTTTAAGAATTATTTTTTTAAACATGTTAAATGTCTTGTACCAAGTCAGGAAAATGACATTGTTTTTTATAGTTTGTTTCTGTGTGTGCTACATTTTAATGTTGTGTTTTTGTAGTGTAGTTGTTCTCCTCTTATATTTGATGCGTTTCCAAACTAACCAAAATTATCCAAACTATAGAATTCTCCAGCCGATCAATTACACAACTAACCACAGGCTACGTATTGATAAAAATGTGGATTTTTCTAGAAAAGGGGTAAAGTACCAACCAGACAGTCAGAACTGGACATTTTTGAAAGGATCAAAGCTATTCGATCATGAATGCAGAAACGCAATCCGAAACTACGATTTACTATGAGCTCAAGTATTTCGAACCCATTCAAGAACAAAGATTGTTAATGTTTTATACTCTGTGCCTGACTAATGTATCGTTTTTCTACAGATGGAGCCTCCAATATTATTGTCTGTGTATGCAAAACCCATTATTTGCAATGTCTAACAAATGAACTTTAAATAAACAGCACAACTGGTTATCAGAAAATATATTCTTCAACTTTATTTACAAATGATGATATTTTGGTATTAACATCAAAGCAAACGAAGGGAATCTAGTGTAATACTGGATGCCAAAACTGCACAAAATTCCGGATTTCAACGATAAATAGCTGGACCATTAATATGCTAGTTTAAACATCTTTCTTAAGTGTTGACTTCTATTCTTTCTACAGTAAAAGATGACCTTAAAAAAATGTGATGAGATATATTCAATCAATGGTATCAATCAGATTTGAATTTTAAAAATTTCTAAAGATCTACCGCTTAATCTTGGATCACGATCTCAGCTATATTGCAGCAACATTTGGTCCTTTGATAATGCTACGCTCTACATGTACACTACCGTCTCCGTGCTCAATTGAAAGATTGGGAAATTGCTATTTCAACATGTAATCGGTATTCCAATATGTACTTACTATGCAACCCCTTTTTTATACTCGTATGAAGCAGACTTCACTCAAAACCTTCTTGGAGACAAAACAAAAGCAACTAGAAATTTTCATTTTTTTATTGATTATGTCCTATTACTGAATAACCAATATGTCAGTCAGTATTTGCATCTTATGTATCACAGTGAACTTGAAATTAAGGATTTTGAATATTAACACAGATTGACGACTTCACACTAAAATCTATGACAAACGGGCTGATTTCAACTTACCTATTATTATATCCCAATTCTCAGTAGTTACATACTCTCTGTTCTGTCGTGTGGTATTTACTTATCTCGATTCATATGATATGCTGAAGTATGTTTCCACTATACATACATTTCAAGAGTGTGCTTCTTCAGCTGGAACTGCTCCAACAAAGCTATAAAGGACCCCTGCTAAATGTGACATTTGTTCGTAAATTGTATGAAAACCATGACAATGGTGGATCTCTACGAAGTAGTTGTGTCTAAACTAATTATTGACATTTTCACCGCATCTAAAATTGTGGTTTAACACCCAAGTATGTTGTCTGTCACAAAAAAGTACGTGATCTATCCTTGAATATGGTTTGCATGTTGAGTTAACTATTATATTAATTATTTGTTCATTTCTCAGTGATGGGTGGGTTTTTTTCTTGAGTTCGTGCTGTATTTCTGTCATGTATGTATATATTTTCTTAAAAGCTATAAAACCAACAATTTATCATATAAATGTCGGTAATATGGCAGTTTTTATCATATAATTTGATTTTGTGTATGTTGGCCTTTGCTTTGTTGTATATTCAATTTTCCTCTTCAAGGTGACGTGCTTCCTTTGATTTCTGTTTGCCTCTATAGATATTGAATATTATCAAGGCCTCTAAATAATGTTTTATTCCATTAATTTGTGCTGTTAGGGATCTTCACTTCCTTTTGGACTTTTATCAATGCTTTCAGCACACACAATTATATCAGAACATTTATGTGTAAATCACATTGCAAACATACACATGTTAACGATGTATGCGTGTTAGCAACAGTTAACATTAAGATATATACTAGTAGTAGGTAAAATAAGCAGAAAAAATGTCATGATAAAAGCATATCCAAATAAAGAGAAACAAATAATATAGAATGCAGATTATTTAATTGGTATCATCACTAATATATTCGTTATCTGTCTGTTCGTTCTATGGCTGGTTTCTGTCTACAATGAAACAAATAATAATTATTATTGGCTTAAATTAATGTTTGAAATAGTTTTGAACTATTTATAAATCCTTTATGATATGTTTATTTGACACACACGTGCTCTTATCAATTTTATTGTACAGAATGGTTTTAGGACAATGGTTGTACTGGTGCATGGTGAACGTGTTTCACTACATTTTCACTAATATGTTTGGCTAAACTTAGGTCTTAATTCATGCCAAACATTTTACAAACACATTTCAATATGACTTAGTTGGCTATAGCTTTTGTTTTATTGTTGCTTTTTATGGCCAATTATTTTGTACGATCATGTTGTTGTAATTATCGTCACGTTGAATATCCCGTTGACTTCAAGAAAAAAAAGAAAATGGTTCCAAAGTTCCTCGATACGAGAAAGTTTCCTCAAAATGTAAAAGTTGAATTACAAATGATAATTTATGACCACGTGGTTACTGAGGTTCATTTTGTCCAATCAGTTTCTTTGTATGGTAGCAAGAGTTTGTAACTGATACGATATCATTTCTACACTAAAATTGTGATTTTCTTTATTACGATAGACAATGAAACACATCAACTATATAGAGTTAAGAAATAATTCATGGAAGCCATAGATTTGTTGGAAATTTACACATGGCTTCCATGAATTATTTCGATTCTAATAGGACAAATACGATCATTAAAAAACTGAAGCGATGATGGGTATATCTTGTGTGTGGCTGTTCTATTTTACCCACTGTTCGATAAATGTAAAACAAATCGGCTAATAAACCTGCATGAGTGATTTCTTAACTAACCGCTAGAAAAAAAATGTGATTACTTTTTTTACTTCTCAGTAAACACAACATTTGCAATTTTAAATCTACATTTTTTATCGTAAGCTACTTTCAAATTCACTGTTGACATGTTGTAACCAAGGAGCCGCCATGTTGACTTGCTGAAATCAGTAAATGTGCGAATAATGCAATAGAACAGAAAACAAGCAACATCTACCTCAATACTTTATTTTAATGCAATTGTATCCGAGTTTAGAAGGTAAACGCAATAGAAAAACCTTCAGCTTTGACGTTTTCATTCGTATGACGTCATGTTTTGAAATGACGTTAATGCGCAAAAATCATTACTGGAATTTCGCGGAATGTTAATTTATTTTGTTTTTGTCCATTTTTCCGTTCTCTAATGTGTAAATTCTTTTTGTTATGCATCAGAATCAGAATAAATGTTCTGTATGGTTTTATTCAAGTGTAATTGTTAACACGGCGAAATCAACAACCGTTTACACATAGGTTACGATACATGTGGATTTACGTGGGAGGCATATTTAAACAGCCATTTGTGTACATCTTGGAGTCTGCGCTAAGTATAGATATATCGAGAATTTTATCACGGTGTTGTTTACAAAGCGAAAGAAGCACGCCATATTAGAATGCAATTTTAATCATATGTCTGCAACTCTATCAGGAAGAATGATTTTATAAATTGTTTACTTCTTTGGAGACATTTTGGGGAGGGCGTATGGCATCACATGGTGAAGATTGGTAGCTATCACGTGTTGGATTAATGTAAAATTAGGACGACAAGAGATGCATACTGAGATATTGATTCATGTTCTCATCTTTAATTTATTTGGGAGTTAATACTTTAAATGTTTACAACGTACACCTATGTTAAGCTACTAATTCAAATTCTCACATGTGCAAGTTTGAAAGTAAGATAGTAATCAATATACTTTATATAACCAACTTTAACGCTACTCGTTATGCATCCTAATGTAAGTTTTAGTAGGACTTATTTGCTTAAATGCAGTAATGTGAGATTAACCATTCCATTTCCGTCTGTTTATGTTTAAATAATGCATCAGCAAACAACTATCAACATTAACAACAATTCAGATAAGACCATACTTAATGTGTAAGTATTCTTACCTTTTATATCTAAACACCTTTTGGTGGAAGTCTACCTCGTTCCATACCGGGATATATAGGGTCTTGTTGGTAAGGCAAAGCTCCACCGTACATAGATCCAGGATCACTAATTTGGGGGTCTTGTTGGTAAGGTGATGTTCCACGGTAACTTTGAGGGTACTGAGAATAAGGTGATCCACCATAACCACGGTACATAGATGATGTTTGATAATTTCTTAGATATTTACAACATGTTCTCCAGTATCTGGGGTTAAATGGCACCGCACATGTATATCTGAAAGTCCATTCACTATAACGACAGCGCCGACGACAAGTACACCATATTCGCCCTAAAATGAACAGAAACTGATTTTAGAAGTTCCGTATATACTGCTTATAGGTAGCGAGTCCATATTTCAGGTTAATTACTCACTTTGAATAGCTTTTCAATTCTGATATGAGGTGCGTCTTTTGCTTTTTAAAATACAGAGTGCTATGATTCTCCGTATATCTCTACTTTACGCAGACTTAGCGATTTACATAGTAATGACTGTAATAATGTACCTCTAACGTAAATCCAAATGTATTGTTACCTTTGTGCAAACACTATGAAACAACTGAAAATTAAAAACAAAATCCGCAATATTTCATGAATGATCTTGGCGCATCAGTTGAATAGCTGAAGATTATTTCGTTACGTGTACTATCTGTATTCGGATAATATCACATAAAAATTCAGTTATCCGGTAGATATTGTTACATTTTTTATTCTTTCGCCTTTTTTGCAAGTTCATTGAGGCTCGCTCCTGCCTTAGGACAAAAAATATTTAACTGAAAACGATACATACCAGAGCTTGAGCCGTAGCTGGAGCCATAACCTTGACTGTTACTGCCAGTATAATCATCACTAGGATACATGCCAGCTCCCGCTGGGTCACCACCAATACCCATCTGTTGTCCCATGCTTCTAAAGTACTCAGGTGTGGTACCTTGAATTAATGGTAAGACAACAATGACAAACAAAACAAGAAGAGATGGAAGTCCCATGTTGAAGGCTACGTCAAGTGACTTAAGGTTAAACTTAGTGCAAATATGGCCAAGTGTAACGTTCTTGGATTACTAGTAATTGTATATATACCCTAAACTATTTATCTTGATGGAGAACAGACATGTAAGAAGCCAATTTATATAATAATTTTGATGGAAATCATCTTTGATCAGCTTGATTGATTAACCTACTTTTACGAATTGAGGTTGACCATATTTGATGTAAATTAAAATACAAACATCTTAATAAGTACAAAAAAAATGTTCGGTAAAAAGAATCAAAGGTATTTGAAAATATTTAACTACAGTCACTGTGTTTATTTGAAGAATCACATGAACATATTCGAACATGAATTTTATGTTTGCGTAGTTGTATGAGAGGTATAGTCATACAAAAATACCATGTTAACAATTCAAAATTGTCAGACGTTACGATCGTATGCAAAGGAACAGAAGTCAGAAGGCGAAACGATTTTTAGAATTAAAGGCTTCTTTTAATGTGGTATGGGAGTCTAAAACAGAAATGATAGAATTTGTTCATACTTTGCCAAAACGTAGAATCTATTGATATATTATGTTACAAAATATAATAAAAAGGATAGGTCACCGTGCATTTTTTTTCTAGCTACAGGCGGTGACAAAATGACACAGTTTGGATAGATCATACAGGAAAATGCACCATTTTTTTATATGAAACTAAACTAAATTAGCAAAAGATAGCTTGCATACACTGCTTTGAGAAAATCAAAAGAAAAAATAGGGTCACCATACGTTTTTTTTCCGCCTAAATTACTAAATGGGAAAATTCGATGTAGAATCCTTCAGAAACTGTACTGTTTAAGAGTTACCTCCCCTGAAAAATGCCAATATAAAAACATTTAAATAACAACTAAAAATAATCAACACTTGTAATAATACTAATAGTTTTAAGTTATATTCTTATTTTAAAATTGGTTCTTTTAAACAAAAATTCACCATAAATACTTGCATTCTGCTCATTTGTTATAAAATCTAGACCTTAAATTCTCTTTTTTTTAAATACAAGATGGCGGAAGACACCCATACCACCTTAAGTTTTGATTTATGTAACTTGCTTAACCATGTTACTTTTTTCGTATTTGGCATTTGCGCGTGTCACATTCAAATTTATTAATGCATTTGAATGCGTTTGCCAGAAATTATTTTCTGTTATTATTATAATTATATTATTATTATAAATATATAACCATTATTGTTAAATGTTAAAGAGATATTATGATATAAAACATGACAATTGAACAACTGTGTGATTGATTCCAACTTAAACAACTATAATAGATGTAATAATGATTTTTTTAATTCATTATAACACATTAGGGCAATACGTATATTGTTCTTGTGTTTCTTGCAATAGTATATACAGTTATATTTTGGCAATTTTTGTGTGAATCAAAGTAATTGAAAAACTATGACCACCTAATGTTTTGTTTAACATTGAAAAAGGTTTTGTTTTATATATTTCGATCAATCGGTGGTCAATTTAATATATTCTTTGTAATTAACGGCACTCTGTTGGTTTTTTGAAAGCACATGTCACCGTTGTCCAAACATGTATAGTTAAAATGTTCGATTTGTCTTCCATCAGTTTATTTATTGCATAAAGTCCGCTTTACGTTTCATCATACGCATAACTACGTCGGAATAAGACGGACGACAGCTCAAATGCACGTCACTACAAATTTGTGTACACGTAATCTCAAACATTGATGTGTTAGTTTAAGTATAAACATGACTGCATGCACGCATGAAAATATAAAACCAAAGTTAATATACGCACTATAGACCGATGATTTTAGTATTCTATTTACTGCATAATCACCTAACATGATGTACGCTTACTAGCGGAAACAATAATAATAGGATCTTTATATTCATTTATTGTTGTCGGTAGCATGTTTGTGGTTTGGGAAAAACTCGCGTTTTCAGAGATATTCAATTCCATGGTTTTGCCAACGTTTGCATTATTAACTTTTTATTGAATTTGTCATTTTTTTAATATTTAAATTCGTGGTTCATCTGTTCTAACGAAACCCACAAAAATATGCATCCAACGAATATTAATTAATCCACAGTATGTAAATTTTATTACTTGAAAAGATATAGTTTACAGTTTCCCGATAGAAATTCGTTCAGTAAATATTATATGCATCAATTTATCATGTATACATAATAATATTATACTCAAAATATATAAAAAGATACAATACAACGTACCATGGATTTTGGTTTATGAGAATAAAGATGTATAACGTTTCCGTACTTTTTACAATGCTCAAATGACTGACCAACAGCTATGAAGTATCAAATGTTCTTCCTTGTTCTTGACTTGATTTTGTAGTGTTTATTCAATCTTGTAGTCCGTAAGTTAAAGTTCCTTTTTACGTATCAATAAAAGTTATGGAAAGAGTTGTGTTTAAGCACTTATACAATCGTTTAAAAGCTAACAAAATAATTGATGCGTATCTATCATGATTTCTCCCTAAAAATTCAACTGTCCATCAACACTTAGAAATATATAATTGCATATTAAACTCCTTGGAAAAAAAGGATATAAATTGTGTTGTATTCTGTAAGCTTTCGACAAAGTTTTGCATAGGGGCCTTATATGTAAAATGAAAGCTTATGGTATTGACGGAAACGGTTTCAGGACTATCTACACGACAGAAAACAGAGAGTAGTATAACATAACTCGTCTTCTTCCTTCTGTAATGTTTCAGCTGGTGTTTCCTAGGTTTCAGTTCTGGGCCATCTTCTCTTTGTCTTATATATTTATGGTATTGCTGATAAGCTTACTTCAGTGTGTCGACTATTTGCGGACGACATCATTCAATTATTCTGGAAACGACGGAGATTAGATTACATCTCTTATCGATCGCAACCTGAAATAGCTGGATATTTGGTTTCCTAAGTGGCTATTGTGTCATTTAACCCCGATAAAACCGAAATTATGTTTTGTTTTCAAATATTGATACTCCAGACCTTAGCTTTTCCTTAAACGGTAAGAACATACATTTAAGCACCATACCTTGAATTTCATTGGTGACACAAAATGGAACATTCACATTGAAAGTATAATTACAAGTATAAAGAAACACTTAAAAGTTTTACGTAAACTTTAGATACCAATTATCTCGAAAAAATTAAGAAAAGTTATACTTAGTTTTTATTTCAAATATCCCACGGAGGTGTGGGGTAATTATGGAAAAGGCTACTCACATGAATTAGAAAATCAGCAATTAGAGGCCGCAAGAATAGTAACAGGTCTACCAATATTTACAAAAAAATGAAACTTAATATTCTGAGGTTGGCTTGGAATCTCTTTTTGAAAGAAGAATGAGAAGAAAATTACAGATGTTTTATAACATGAACCAAAAGCATGCACCAGAGTACCTATACAATCTTGTAGGCCGTACATTGACCTATAATGGTTTTATTTTTAATTGTTGTTTTCGATGGAGAGTTGTCTCATTGGCACTCACACCACATATTCCTATATCTATTGTACCTCCTTGTGTACAAAGTACAACCAACTTCCCGTTGCAAAATGGCCATGCTATTATTGTTCCATTTTGTAGACATTCGCTTACTACTGAATCGTAAATTCCCTCTAAAATACGTGAATGGAATAAACTTGAACCAAAAAATCGCAGTGTTGACTCTATTTTTAAATTGAAGAAATAATTAACTTAAAGGGAAAATTCACGATTTTTTACATATGGTTTAAATATGTTCATTATGACATAATATATATATTCACAAAGTTTTATCGCTATATGTGCAGTAATAAAGGAGAAATTCAATATTTAATGAAAAAATATTAACTACTTCCTGTAGGTCGTGACGTTTTCTCCTGGTTTTTGCATGCCGGGATTTAAAATACAATCATTAAAAGTCTTGGTTTTTAATCATATTTTAACGTAATCGTAAGCGCGCCGATGACTTATGCTTTATCTAAATAACCATCCGATAATAAGAAGATAAAACGCACAGACGTTCAATTGTACATATTCATGAGATAAATTTTCTATGTTAAACGTATATATTCGAATTATTTTTGTAGACAACACAAAAAGTTATAAATTTATTTTTAATTAATATATTTTCGGACTGATAAGGTACAATAATCTGTAAAGACAATATGTTGGTGTACTCTTATTGACCTTTTACTATCTCTGCTATGAATTGGTTGATACGATGTGTGTATTCACGGTTCTGTGGCAATACTCGTAGATGGCTTGTTGAAAGGTAAATTGTTATTTGCACTTCGGTATTTAACCACGCCTCTCGGGCACACCTTGCCAGGTGTGACTGTCTATTCGGATCAGTGAATTATAAGACAAGGGAGCATTCAATACACATATTTAAAATATATATTCAAGTTGGTGACAAATAAAAATTGATCGCCGTGGAATTATTTAATTATGTTTGGTGCTATTATTTATTTGAATTCAAATAATTTAATTTACTAAGAAATACACAATTTTCGGTTAAAGACGGGAAACTTAAATCATATGTCCGATTGAAATGATTTACACCTTTTGTCCTTGATTGATGTCTATTAAAAAGGAGAACTTAGAAATTATAAATAGCTTTACCAAAGTATTTTTATTTGTCTTTATTAGGCAAATAAATGAATGAGAACACTTAGATTTACACTTTTTAAAAGCCACGTATAAATTAATAACTGGAACTCACTGAAGATAACTCTACCGAAGCGGAATATAATATGAACGAATAAAGAAAAAATATTTTTCTACTTGAGAAGTTTTAAAAAATTGACAGCAAATTTAAGGTCTTCTTGGAATGGAATCGAAAAATTACGAATAGATATTCTTTATCAAGTGTGAAAAACGTCAACCAAATTTAATCATAATCGGGGACGTCCTTATTAAAATAGTCTTCGTCTCACAACGTATAATACTTTTTTTTTTTTTTTAAATAACTATTTGACCAAAGATGTTTAAAAACAAAAGACAACGAATTTAATGTCATCTTTCCCTATTTTTGAATGTAATTATAAGTCTGTTCAACTGGCAAGAATATCCCTAAAGCGGACAAATATCTGACAAGCAGTTTATTCTTTAAATTTGCTGTCAGTGAATATCAAGAAAGAAAATAAATCCCGAAAATGATTTGAAACTTTAATACTCAATAGCTTTCCTAGAAAATATTCACATCCCTCGGGGATTATTAGTGTACGTCCAGTTGCATATGTCGGAACAATTGTGGTGATGACGAATTTCTTTCTTTATTCGAGAACAATCTAATTGATATATAAATCTGTGATTTTACTATGTTCATAACTTCGATGAACCAAAGCAAGTTATAGATCGACCTGTATTTATATCAAATTGGTCTTTTTTTTTTCTTCTTTTGGTATACAATAGTCTATCGAATTGGATGATTACATACTGTTGGTATACGTGGACTAGTCTATTTACAAAACTTTTACCCCAATTTGCACAAAATGTATGTTTCTTTCTTATGTTCAATGTATACATGTATATATTTTAAATTGCGCTGTAGTTCCGTAACTTTCTATCCGGGCGTGTAAACGAATCGTCGACAAGTGCGCACATTTTTTTAATCAACATTTCTGGAATGATCCAACTATGTCCTTTACTATTGACAACGAGTAAATATTACATTTTCCCAGAGACATATAATACAAACATATGTCTCTGATTTTCCAAAATTAACCCTTGGAAAAAATACGTATATTTGTATATCTTCAATTTTTTTTTTTTTTTTTTTGTATCATTTTCTTTTTTATAAATAATATTCTTTACATAAGAAATTTTATTTATAAACAAGCGTATGAGTTAAGTAATGACTAGTATATAATCACTTTCGGACAAGCAAGACAGAGATGTATATTATACATGCACCTGATAGTTCAAAATGGAAAGTTATAAGTTATCGGCCGTGTACACTTATCTATACCTACAGAAGTGAAACGATGCATGAACTTGCAAGACCGACAGGAAATCGCTTGAATACCTGGACGTGTCACCTTACACCCCTCACAATACCTTTGGAAGTAATACCTTAGCCATGCGGGTGATCAGTGGAGCGAAGATCCTAATTTATTTGAATAAAGTATATTACTTTAAAGAATTATGAACGAATTAGATTTTCGAAAACAATTTTCACGGAACACTTATTTATGATTTGAACTTTGACTTTTTAACTAATTCCAATATTAACAGTTTAAAAATAACAGACTATATGGTTATTAAAAAAATAAGAACATTTTCCGTATCAAGTTAGTTGGTCAGATAAAACAACCGTACGATTGACAAGATATCGACACGTAATTAAGACTACATCGGTTACTGTAGTTTTGTTTCTTTGTGGTTTATAGACATATCGTGATTTTTATTTGGACAAGATAACAAAATGGCGGAAGGCAGAGAACTGATATTCAAAATTTAAAATCGATGGTGATCTCTTATCTAGCGGAATAAAACTTTAATATTTATAAATTTGAGCATTTTTATACAGAATGGACATAATATCATTTTTTGATTTTTTTGGCGAAGTTTCCCTTTAAACTATTAATTTACGTATCGTCTACAAAGAAAAAACTTTTGGATAAGATAGTTGGTAACAATCATTCACTACGGATACAATGAGAATAATTGATGGTGTAAAGTACTGTGAATAAATTACAATTGTTTAACAATTCTGCTCGATGCAATAGAAGTCATGGACACAGAAAAAAGTAAAAACACAAGAATACTGAACTCCGAGGAAAATTCAAAAAGGAAAGTCCAAAATCAAAAGGCAAAATCAAAAGTTCGAACACATCAAACGAATGGATAACAACTGTCATATTCCTGACTTGGTACAGGCATTTTCTAATGAATATACATTATATAAATTATACACCATTGCCTGTTATGATCCTATCAAAAACTTGTATACATTCACCATGATATCAGAAATAAATGATACTTCATTATATTATCTAAACTCTATTTATCAAATTTATTGATTCAAGATGCCCTTTATTTTTCCGTTATTGATGCTAATTCTGCTTCGTAAATATTATTTGTAATATTAAATTAAAATATGAATAACCATGGTCATTGCTATTAGTAGCCAAAGAGAATTCCAACCCGTAACAGCTATTTCTAAAACTGAGGAAAAACGTTTTGTTTTTTTTAAAGTAGAATTCGCCAAGGAAATTCCCGAACACCTACAAATGTATTTTGTCCGTCTGAAAGAACAAAATATTACCTATTCCCGAACACCTACAAATGTATGTCGTCTGATTGCAAATAACAAAACGTGACATATTCCCGAATATGGTTTGCATGTTGTTATATTATATTGTATATTTGTTCATAACTCTGTGATGAGGTTTTTTTTGTGAGTTTGTGCTGTATTTCTGTCTCGTATATATTTCTTTAAAAGCTTTAAAACAAACAATTTACTATGCATGTTATATAAATGTCAGGAATATGGCAGTTTTTATCAAATAGTGGCATTTGCTTTGTTGTATATTCAGTTTTATTTCTAAAAGGTGACGTGCTTCCTTTTGTTTCTGTTTGCCTCTATAGATACTGAAAATCATCAAGGCCTATAGATAATGCTTTAATCGAAGTTTGTGTTTTTTAAGATCTTCACTTCCTTGTGGACTTTTATCAATGCTTTCAAATGAGCATGTAATTATATCATATAAATGTCAGGAATATGGTAGTTTTTATCAAATACCTTGATTTTATGTATGTTGGCATTTGCTTTGTTTTATATACAGTGTTTCTCTTAAAGGTGGTGTGCTTCCTTTGGTTTGTTTTTGCCTCTATAGATACTGAAAATCATCAAGGCCTCTAAATAATGTTTTATTCCATTAGTTTGTGCTGTTGGGGATCTTCACTTCCTTGTGGACTTTTATCCGTGCTTTCAAAGGAGCATCACAAGCAATTATATCAGAACATTTATGTGTAATTCTCATTGCAAAGAGACAAATATAAACGATGTATTCGTGTTAACAACAGCTAATATTGAGAGATAAAATAAGCGGAAACAAATTCCAGATAAAAGCATGTCAAAAATAAAGAAAAACAAATAATATCAAATGCAGATTATTTAATTCGTATCATCACTAATATAGTCGTTCTCTGTCTGTTCGTTCTATGGCTGGTTTCGGTCTACAATTAAAAAAAAATATCTATAATAAGATGTCTCTACAATAGAAAAAAAATAACTTAGAATATGTTCATTTGACACAAATGTGATCTTATCAATTTTATTGTACATAATTGTTTTAGGACAATAAGTGTACTGTTGCATGGTCAACGTGTTTCACGACATTTTCGCTAAAATCTTTGGCTAAAAGCATTCCTTAGGTCTTAACTCATGATTCATATTTTACAATCACATTTCACATTTATTGTGTGATGTTGCTTTAAATGGTCAATTGTTTTGTACGATCGTTTTGCTGTAATTATCGTCACGATGAATATCCCGTTGACTTTAAGCACAAAAGCTGAGACATGGTTCCAAAGTTTCTCGATAAAAGAAAGGTTTCGCAAAATGTAAATGTTGAATGACAATTGATAAATTATGACCACGTGGTTACTGAGGTTCTGTTTGTCCAATCAGTCTTCTTTGTCTGGGAGCAAGAGCTTGTGATTTTTCTTTATTAAGATAGAGAATCGAACACATCAAATATATAGAGTGCAATTTTAATCATAAGTCTACAACTTTGTTAGGATGAATAAGGTTATTAATTGTTTGCTTTTATGAAGACGTTTTAGGGGGAAGGGTATGCCAACACATGGTGAATAATTGGAAGCTATCACGCGTAATGTCAAAAGGAAACCACTAGTAATGCATACTACAATGATTGTTTTGTTCTGATCTATGATTTAGGATTTTTATACTTCAAATTTTTACAACGTAAACCAATGTTAAGTTACTAATTCACATTCTTTCATGTGCAAGTTTTAAAGTAAGATAATTATCAATATACTTAATATAATCAACTTTAACGCTACTCTTTGTGCATACAAAATGTAAATTTAAGTAGCAATTATTTGCTAATATTCAGTAATGTGAGATTATCCATTTCATTTCCGTCTGTGTATGTTAAAATAACTCTTATTTGAAATACCTACAACGCCAACTTTTTCTAAATCCAGTTTTGTATACATTAGATTCTATATAAAAGAACATGATTGAAGTTTTTATTAAGTATATGCACCAGCGAACAACTATCAAAATTACCTACAATTCATAGGTTGAGAAGATACTTATTTTGTAAGTATTCTTACCTTTCATATCTAAGCACCTTTTGGTGGAAGTCTACCTCGTCCCATACCGGGATACATAGGGTCTTGTTGGTAAGGCAAAGCTCCACCGTACATAGATCTAGGGTCGCGCATTTGGGGGTCTTGTTGGTAAGGTGATGTTCCACGGTACATAGACCCTGGATTACTTTGAGGGTACTGAGAATAAGGTGATCCTCCATAACCACGGTACATAGATGATGTTTGATAATTTCTTAGATATTTACAACATGTTCTGTAGTATCTAGGGTTAAATGGCACCGTACATGTATATCTGAAAGTCCATTCACTATACCGACAGCTCCGACGACAAGTACACCATATTCGCCCTAAAATGAAAACAAACTAATTTAAGAAAAGTAATAATGAAAATAACGCAGATTTAGAGATTTGCATAGTAATGACTGAAAATTAGATACAAAATCCGAAATATTTCATAAATGATCATGGCGCATTTATATCAGTCGAATAACTGAACATGATTTCGTTACGTGTACGCTCTTTATTCGAATAATATCACATCAAAATTCAGTTATCCGGTAAATATTGTTACATTTTTATTCTTTCGCCTTTTTTGCAAGTTCATTGTGGCTCGCTCCTGCCTTAGGACAAAAAATATTTAACTGAAAACTATACATACCTGAGCTTGAGCCGTAGCTGGAACCGTAACCTTGACTTTGTCCGCCTGTATAGTCCTCATTAGGATACATACCAGCTCCGTCTGGGTCACCACCAATACCCATTGGTTGTCTCATGCTTCTATAGTACTCAGGTGTGGTACCTTGAATGAATGGTAAGACTGCAAAAACAAACAAAACAAGAAGAGTTGGAAGTCCCATTCTGAAGGCTACGTCAAGTGACTTAATGTTAACCTTAGTGCAAATATGGCAAGTGTAACGTTCTTGGATTACTAGAAATGGTATATATACCCAAAACTTCTCAATTTGATGGAGAACAGGCGTGTAAGTGGCCATTGTATATAATAATTTTGATAGAAATTGTCTCTGATCTGATCTGCTTGATTGATTAACCTACTTTAACGAATTGAGGTTGACCAAATGTGATGTTAATCAAGATTTGTACATATGTATATGTACAAAAAAAATGTTCGATAAAAAGAATCAAAGGTATTTGAAACCATTGCTTAATACAGTGTTAATTTGAAATATAAAATAACTTGAATCAAACATGAACTGTATGTTTTCATTGTTATTACACGGTCATTTATAATATTGTTATGGTTTGATAGTCAACATTTTACTAAGGTAATTTGTGTAAATAAGATAAGATTTCTGATTTACCCTTGCTACATGCAGGTGTCCGTTGTTGTGTTTTGATTTGTATTTTACAGAGGAATTAAAAAAATAGCGTACATTGACCTTTATTATTTACTGACTCATTTTATCTTTATATCGACTTAAATGTATGTGTGTAATTAATGATGTTGTATTTGTTTATATTTAGTTTTGATATAAAGCGCCAAATGTTACGTTACATCATCTGTTCTGGTATATATATATTACTTGTGTATGACGTCACACTGTTAAACTATTTTGTATATAACAAAAAACGGAACGCATGGTCCCATTTGGAGCCCTTCTCCAAGAACCTAAACCAGAAAGCAGTATCTCTTAAATTATTATAAGAGTACTTTGTGATATTATTTCAAAGACTTGATAACTAACCAAGTCTTCATTTCAAACTGCTGGCGTAATGTTTGCTCTGGTAAATCGCTAACAATGCACAGAGTATGATGAATATTAGAAATTAGTATTCCAAGTAACTTTTCATGCACCAAGGAGGCAGAGTATTAAAAATTAGTAGTACAAGTCGAGAAGGCAGAGTATTAGTATGTGGTTGCCGTGTCTCAAGTAGATCTTTTTCAGAAACAATACATGTTATTAATGAACTTCTATTTTGATTTGTATTAGTACTTCCTTCACCAGAGGCCAACATACGTGACGACAGGTATCCCGACGAGAAACCCCTGGATCATTAAGATAGTATGTCTATAATTCCAAACGTAAGACGAGAATTTTGAATACAACAGACTTTACTGGAAGGATCATAGCAGTAACCGTTATGAAGAGCAGTCATACAATACAGGAAATATAGGAAAGATATCTGGCCCTGCAACGTACCACCTATGAACCCCTTCAGGAGTTGATTATAGAATGTTTAGATTACAAAGAGCGTGGCGTTATCTATAAACAATATATAAGAATGAGTGTAAACGATTCACTCACAGATGAGCATGACGAGGTTATGACGTATCTGCCGTCAAATCAAGACAGGTTTTCTTGGCGTCGATGACTATTTGTAATTTTTTCGCTCAATTTAATTTATAAGCCTTATCACAAGTACATTTTTTTTCAATGACAGTAAAATAGATTTATTTTGAAAATCATATTCTCTATTTTTCATTAACAAATAACTTATAAAGGTTTTCTTTTCAATTAGATTCTAGATCAACACTGATATAGTATAGCACGTGACAAATATATAAATTGATATTTATTCATTTTCATATTTTCCATGACCATGTATCTGTTTTTTATGAAGACGAAACGCCCGTCTAGAGCATTGCATTATAACCCTGGTACCTTTGAGAACTTTTGTTTTGGTTAATTAATTCCTTTTTAACATGTTTTACATGATTGTTGTATTATTTATTTTCTAATAATAAGCTTTTACTTTTATGTTCTGATCCATGGCTGTTAACATTCTTTCATTATTGTTTACTTTATACTTGCGATGTGCCCTAGTTAAATTAGTGTACAGGAGGTCAATATTTAGTTACAAGTACATTGATGAAGATTTTCATAATATATTGTATTTTCATTTACGTTAAGGAAAACGTACATTTGTTTTAAACTTAGTCATACAATTATGAAAAACATGTTCAATTTAGCTTTGCAGTTTTATGGGATTTTAATGCTAAAAACATTGAAGTCAGATTATATCTTAGCTGGTTCATTTTTATCTATCATTATTATTATTGTAGATTTGCCAAAGCCTTATCATTACATTTTCATGGTTAGAAGTTTTATTTTATAGGGAATTAAAAACATGACATTTCAACATCCCTGTGATTTTTTTGTTGTTAATAAGAAGTATTGATCATATTTCAAACATGTTTGTAATTTAACTAATACAAGAGACGTGTAAACACCTTTTATGTACAAAGGTGAACGTAATAATATTACAATAGGTGATCATATCTTAAACTTTTGTATTTCATGCTAGACACCGTATAAATATATACCACCTTTGTACGCATGAAATGAATTAAATTTCCACGAAAACTCACTCATATAATAGTAATGTTTGACATTCTATGTAAACTTTATTTTTGACTTATATGTTTTGATTTTCTGTTTGAATTATTATACACTAGTCATTTTTTTTAGCCCTTGGTAGCTTTCTGTTTAGTGAGAACAAGGGCTACTTGTTTCATTTTACAAATTGTTAGTTGGTTGGATAGTTGTCTCATACCACATCTTCGTATGTCTATTGAATGTCTCTCTGATATCTTTCGACTTTTTTTTCAGATATATACATCTTCCAATCACTCAACTTTCAATATAATGTGGTATTGGTATCAAGAATATTAATAACATGGTGTGTTAGTAACCTAATACGATAATTACGGGGTCAATATATGCCATATGGGTTGAGAGTTCGCTCTAACCCCATATTGAATTTACTACCCCGTTTATATCGTATTAGGTCACCAGCACAATGTGTAACGAATTTATCTGCCCAACTTTCGTTATTTGTTGAATTTAGACTACAGTTGTCTCATTTGCAATCATTCACCATCTTCGTCATATTTATATTAAAGTGTTCAAGTGTTCAATTTTAAGAACCTACTTCCATTGGTCGGCACAAAAAAAAACTAATTTCAACAATAACAATTTAATATCACCCTTAACAATGCTTAATATAAAAAATATTAAACAGAACTTTTGATTCAGTTTAATAATCAAAAATTGTCTAAGTAGCTATTCAAATACTAACCGTGTATTGAAATAAGCCCTGCCTTGCTATTGACTTAATATGGAATATACACGGTCTTTACGCGGATAATTTTAACCAATCATATACCTAGAAAAGTATAGGAGATAAGATAAATGTATTCATCCTCCAATCAGCAAAACTATTGCACAAATAACATGCATAGTAATGGTATATATTGACACCACTGGTTCGATCTTAATGTTGGTGAACGTTTCGTCTCCGAAGATATCTCCAACTCAGTAGTCAGCACTTCAGTTTTGACACAAATATCAATTATATGGTCATTTTTTATAAATTTCCTGTTACAAAACTTTGAATTTTTGCAAACAACTACGGACTTTCTTATCCAAAGAATAGATTAACTTAGCCATATTTGCCGCCACACCTCTTTGGCATATTGGGTCCTCAATACTTTGTTCTTGCTTAGCTTAATAACTTTTTTTTATCTCAGCGTCACTGATGAGTCTTATGTAGACGAAACTTGCGTCTGACGTATTTAATTATAATCCTGGTACCTTTGATAACTATTTACACCACTGGGTCGATGCCACTGCTGGTGGACATTTCTTCCCCAAGGGTATAATTAGCTCAGTAGCTAGCACTTCGGTTTTGACATCAATATCAATAATATGGTAATTTATATAAATTTCTTATTACAACACGTTTTTTTTTTTGTAAAACTAATGATTCTTTTATCCCAGGATTTTAAATCGTATTTTTTTGTTATATTATTGTGTGGTTTTGCTACTCATCCAGTTCCTTTGGTATATTTAATTTTGGATCAATTAAATTTACACTATATAATTGGTTTGCAGTTTCATCAGAAGAAACACCCACAAAGCTAGATAATACAATTAATTTAATGTCCAATTGAAAGATCGACTACACAATCTCGTTAAATAGAGATTTTTCTTTATAAATGAGAATCGCAGATATAAATTTCTTGTTTTAGGTTATATTAATTCTTATTTGGTGACAAAAATGTGTCAGTTTATCAGAAAATAAAATGAAGATGATATTATCAAAATGCTGGACTTTACAATCAACAGTATATTTATATGGTATAGTTTGGGAAATTGCTATTTCAAAATGTTATCGGTATTCCAATGTGCACTAACTATGCAACCCTAATGTCCGACTTTGTTTTCATACTTGTATGAAGCAGACTTCACTCAAAACCTTCTTGGAGACAAAACAAAAGCACCAAGCAAACTTCCATTCTATTTTTTTTTTATAAATATTGAATTACAGAATGACCCATATTCCACTCAGTATTTGGCAAAGAACAAAAAGTGACCTATTTCCGAATATTGTTTGCATGTTGTGTTGACTATTATTTGTGTTTTTTGTCTTGAGTTTGTCCTATATTTCTGTCAAATATATTTCTTTAAAAGCTATAAAACCAACAATTGATCATATAAATGATTCCTCTCTCTTAGAGGTGACGTGCTTCCTTTATTTTGTGTTTGCCTCTTTAAATACTGAAAATCACCAAGGCATCTAAATGATGTTTTATTTCATTAGTTTGTGCTTTTTGGAATATTCACTTCCTTGTGGACTTTTATCAATGCTTTCAAAGAAGCATGACATACAATTATATTAGAGCATTTATGTGTAATTCACATTGTAAAGAGACACATGTACACGATGTATTCGTGTAAGCAACAATTGACATTAAGAGATAAGAGGTAAAATTATCAGAAAAAATGTCATGATAAAAGCATATCCAATTAAAGAAAAAAAAAAATATTAAATGCAGATTATTTAATTTGTATTCTTAAAATAATATCTAGTTATCTGTCTGTTCATTTTATTGCTGGTTTCTGTCTACAATAGAAAAAATACATATATAATAAGATTTGTCTACAAAAGAAAAATAATAACATTAAGACCAAATTCAATGTTTCAAATATTTTTCGGACTATTTCCAAGTTTTTTAAAATATGTTAATTTAACACAAATGTGATCTCACCAATTTATTTACAGATGATTGTTTAGGACCACGGTTGTACTAATGTTTAACTTTTTTAACGAAATTTTCACTTCAAGTTTTGGCTTACAGCTTTTATTACGTCTTACTTCATGACTAACTTTTTAACGACACATTTAAATCTCTATGACTAAGTCTGGTATTTCGTTTATTTTTAATTTTGTGATGTGTCTTTTGATGGCAAATTGTTTTGTACGTTTGTTTAGCTTTTATTATCGTTACGTTGAATATCCCGTTGACTTCAAGCAACAAACTGAGACCTGGTTCAAAATGTCCTCGATACGAGATAGTTTCCTAAAATGTCAACGTTGACAGACAAGTAAACAATTATGACCACGTGGTTAACGGTGTTATTTTTGTCCAATTAGTCTTCTTTGTCTGGTAACAATAACTTGTGACTGATATGATATCAATTCTACATTTAAATTGTAATGTTCTTTATCAAATTAGAGAATCGAACACATCAAATATATAGAGTGCTGTTCAAATTATTAGTCAGGCTTAAATTAAAATATTGATTGTTTGCCCTTTACCGACCGACCCTATAAATTCGTTGCGCCTGAAAATCTTTCATTTGTATTTACCAGCAAGATTTTATTTTATTTTATTTTTTCGTTCCTACCAAAAATCTTATATTTGTATTTCCCGCTCAAAACTATTTTATCCGGAATTCTCTGGTTTTATCTTCAACGTATAAGGTCCAGTCCGTTTGGTATCACCTGAGCGTTTGACATGAACACTTGCATTTGAAGTTTCAAAGCATTTGTTTGAAATCGATGTTCAGCATGTGAACGCTTCTCTGTACCTTTATACTTAAAGAGCAGGGTTCATTTTCAAAAAAGTTCGTTTGATACAAGATTATCAACGTGTGTACAAACTAATTTGTAACGGACGTTGTATTCTATGTAGGGATGGCCTTTTGTGATCCGCAGATCAGGATGATTATGTTAACGATGCCGCTATATTATTTATATCTGACATGAACCAAAAGTGACAAAACCCTGTAAAGTGGAGAATATCTGGCAGTAAAATCGCCAAGTTGTCCATACAGATCATTTATGAATGCGATGTAAAATACGTGACAATTGTCAGAGTTTTTTAAAGTCTTGTAGCATTTTTATTGGAAACAAAGGCACACACGATGTTTTTAACTCTCTAGGGACTTTTTCTACTAGTAATGTATGTCTGCCCGGACATATCTTATCAGTACAAAGTTATCTTTTACAGAAAATCTTAAGGTAAGCATACAAGGTACGTAGTACAGAATAAAAGTGCAAGTTCAAATCGATTTCCAAACTCTTCAAAGTTCCAGGCATATAAACGTGTTGAAGATATGCGGCACAGCTCTATTTTTTTTTATATTTGAAAACAAAATAGTAGTGCATATGAATTAGCTTCACATTCTACGTGATATTTTTTTTAAACTAATAGTCCCAGAAAACTTATTTGCAAAAACAAAACGGACACAAATAACATTTTGCAGAGTTTGTATCTATAAAATAAAATATTATACCTACCTGCCTACCCATGACAAATAATATACCGAGCCAAGTTATTTTTTTTGGGAAAAAAATAAAATATTTTACCTACCTACCTACCCTGTTTCAAAACATAGGGTCGGAAAAGGGCAAACAAACAATATTTTAATTTAGGCCTCAGAAAGAATGAGTTTATAAATTGTTTGCTTCGATGGAGACATTTTGGAGAGGGGGTAAGCCATCATAAGGTGAAGATTAGTGGCTATCATGTGTTTGGTTAATATAAAAATAGAACGACAAGTGATGCGTTCTAAGATGTTTGTTCTGTTCTGATCTATAATGTATTAGGATGTTTGTACTTCAAATGTTTACAACGTAAACCAATGTTTAGTTACTAATTCACATTCTCACATGTGCAAGTTTGAAAGTAAGATAATTATCAATATACTTAATATAACCAACTATAACGCAACTCTTTATTCATGCAAAATGTGAATGTGAGATTATCTCTGTCATCTAAATTTGTTTATGTTTAAACGAATGCTTATTTGAATGGCCTTCCACGACAACTTTTACTAAATCTAGTTTTGTATGCATTAGATTCCATATAGAAGTACATCCTTTATGTTTTATTTACTATATGCACCAGCGGAGTATCAAAGTGCAAGTATCAAAATCACCAACAAATCAGATCATAACACACTTAACATTTAAGTAATCTTACCTTTGATACTCAAGCACCTTTTGGTGGCAGTCTACCTTGTCCCATACCGGCATATATAGGGTCTTGTTGGTAAGGCAAAGCACCACCGTACATAGATCCAGGGTCACTCATTTGGGGGTCTTGTTGGTAAGGTGATGTTCCACCGTACATAGACCCAGGATAACTTTGAGGGTACTGAGAATAAGGTGATCCTCCATAACCACGATACATAGATGATGTTTGATAATTTCTTAGATATTTACAACATGATCTCCAGTATCTGGGGTAAAAAGGTAACATACATCTGTATCTAAAAGTCCATTCACTATAACGACAGCTCCGACGACAAGTACACCATATTCGCCCTAAAATGAAACAGATGGAAGAAGGTAATAATGAAAACAATTATTGTTTTTTCCAAAGACACATTATTATATTACAAGTGTCATATATAGTGTTGAACGGTAGCGAGTACATATTTCAGGTAAATTACTCATTTCGAATAGCTTTTCAATTCTAATATGAGGTGCTTCTTTAGCATTTTAAAAAACAACGTGCGATGAATCTCTGTTTATCTCTACTTAACGCAGATTCAGAGATTTGCATAACACATGTAATAATGACTGAAGAAATTTACCTCCCACGTAAAAAGAAAACTCACAAAAATACCGTACTCGGAGGAAAATCCAATCGGAAAGTCAATAACCAGATGGCAAATTCAAATGACAAAACATTTTTTAAAAACGAATGGACAAGAACCGTCATATTCCTGACTTGGTTCACCTATTTTAACGATATAGAAATGAATGGATTAAACCTGGTTTTATAGCGCTTAGCCTCACACTTTGTTGAGTCTCATCGAATTCCGTTATATTTACATTGATGCGTGAACAGAACAGACATAGAAAATACCGATTATCACGTTATCTGCATGATGATATCGTAAAATATCAGCTGCGAGACATGATATGAAGCTTCTTGTCGAGTGAGCGTAGCGAAAGAGATCAAAAAGCCTTCATATAATGTCAAGAAACTGATATTATACAATACCAACTAGAACACACCCGCGAAATCGCGGGCATTCAGAGCGTATTTGAAAGGATGTAAAGTGTTGTAGGAAGAATTTTTTAAATTAAAGATTTAATGACTTGAGAATTTCAGGAAAAGTATCAAAAGTCATAGGTACTTGGGGACAGGAAAATGTTTTTTTTAACCCTCCTCCTTTATTTCCAAAATTCCCATTTTTTGTTTTTCTATTAATTTCATTATGAACATAAATTTAGTGTACATGTATTATGAACATTCCAGTCAGGAGCCTGTAATTCAGTGGTTCAGTGATATTTGTTTTTCGTTCATTATTTGTACAAAAATAAGGCTGTTAGTTTTCTCATTAGAAATGTTTTACATTGTCATTTCTGGGCCTTTTATATCAGACTATGCAGTATCGGCTTTTGCTTATTGTTGAAGGCCGTAAGGTATCATTTAAATGTTAATTTCGGTGTCATTTTGGTCTCTTGTGGAGAGCTGTCTCATTGGCATTCATACCACATCTCTTTTTTTTTAAAACATTTAGTGACTTGAGAATTTCAGAAAGGTATCAAAAGTCATAGGTAATTTGGGACAGGATAATTGTTTTTCTAGCCCGGCTCCTCCTTTTTCTACAAAAAAATACTTTTTTTTTGTTTGTTCTCTATTAATTTTAATGACACATGAATAATTTTAGCGCGTATCTGTATATTATGGACATTCATTAAAGGGGGGGGTAGGGGCAGAGGCGGATTTAGGGGGCCCGGCCCCCCCTTTTCTGGAAAATAATTGGTTTCTTATATAGAGAATCACTGATGCATGACCGGAGCGGGCCCCTCTTAGGCAGTCACCGGGCCCCTACCTATGAAAATTTCTGGATCTGCCACTGCGGAGGGGCCCTGATCCGAATATCCCGGTCTTAAAAAATGGAATCCCGAGGTTCTGAATTTATTATAAAAATTAAATATCTCGACATCCCGAAATTCGAAAAAAGAAATCCTCGATCCCGAAATGGTCAATCCTGAAATTTCGATCGTAAAAAAACCCGTTCCAGACGTCCCGAAAGTGTATTTTCTTTTTACAGTCACTTCTCAGTTTAATAATTGACCCACAGCGGTCATTGATATATTATTCAAACGCTCTCTATTAAATAAACCCTGCCACGGTGACTGCCGTGGATAGTTAACTAAAAAATGATATCAGTCAGAAAATACACTGTATTCGTAGTATTAATGTATGTTCAAAGTAAACAGAAAAAAGCAAACCGGAAGTCTAATCTGACTTAAAATTTCGCCCAATGACGGAAACATATCCGGACGTCTTTTTTCTCGTTTTTCACCCAAAATAACTCAATTTGAATAATCATATGAATGGATGACAAATGCGATTATGCACTGTACCCATACAACACAGAGGCATGATGATTAATTTTTTGTGGAAAGAAGAGAAGCGACACCCAAAATGAGGTCTTCTCGTTTAATAGTATAGATAGGCAAATAGTCTGAAATTCGATTTATCGGGCTATATTTGCGTGTTTCAGAAGTGTTTTTTTTGTTTCAACAGCACACAAAAGATGACTTGTTAAGTTCGGGTAAAAGTTATTAACGTCGGTTCCAACATTATGACGTCGCTGAGTACGTATTTGACGTCATAAAGACATGATACGGAATAATATTAAGAGCTGAACAGAGTGATATAGACAGTGGGACGACCGATAGATAATATAATCAAAACAAAGGTACGACAGTCTCGATCGTGTAATCCACTAGTATTGTTACCTATGTCCAAACACTATGATACAACTAAAAAAAATGTTATGAATGTTTTTGGCGCATATGCATCATTCGAATAGTTGAAGTTTATTTCGTTACGTGTAAGCTCTTATATCGCTCTTTTTATTCTTTCGTATTTTTTTGCACGTTCATTGCGTTCGGACATGTCAATTTTTATTTAGAAAACATATTTAACTTAAAAACGATACATATCAGAGCTTGAGCCGTAGCTTGAGCCATAACCTTGACTCTGTCCGCCTGTATAGTCCTCATTAGGATACATGCCTCCTCCGGCTGGGTCACCACCAATACCCATTGGTGTCCCATGCGACTATAGTACTCCGGTGTGGTACCTTGAATGAATGGTAAGACTGCAAAAACAAACAAAGCAAAAAGAGTTGGAATTCCCATTATAATGGCTACGTACAGTGACTTGTTGATAACCCAAGTGAATATATGGCCAAGTGTACCGTAATTGGTCTACTTGTAATGGTATATATACCCAAAACTTCTCAACTTGATGGAGAACAGGCGTGTAAGCGGCCATTGTATAAAAAAAATGATGGAAATTGTCTCTGATAAGCTTGATTGATTAATCTACTTTTTCGAATTGAGGTTGACCAGAATTGATGTAAATTGTCATAAGTACATTTTAATATGTCCAAAAAAAATGTTCGATATAAAGAATCAAAGGTATTTGAAATTATTGTAAAGTACAGTGTTAATTTGAAATATAACATAACTTGAATCGAACATGAACTGTATGTTTCCATTGTTATCACACAGTCATTTATAGTATTGTTACAATTTTAAAGTCGACAAATTTACTATGGTTTAACTTTTGTAAAGACGATAGATTTGTTTATATTATCACTGTAGTCTCTGTTTTACACTTGCTACATACAGATGTCCATTGTTGTGTTCTGAGTCGTATTCTACAATATACAGGATATAGCTCACATTGACCCTTAATTATATATTGACTCATTTTATCTATATATCGACTTAAATTTATGTGTGTACTTGATGATGTTGTATTTCTTCATATTTAATTTTGATATATAGTGCAAAATGTAACATTTATCTGATCTGTGTATATATAACTTGTGTATGACGTTACACTTTCTAAACGATTTTGTATAAAAAAAAAATGGAACCCATGGTCCTATTGGGAGCCCTACTCCCAGAACCTGAACCAGGAAGCAGTTTCTCTTAAATCATTATAAGAGTACTTGGTTATACTATTTAAAATAGATATAGGAAGATGTGGTGTGAGTGCCAATAAGACAACTCTTCATCCAAGTAACAATTTAAAAAGTAAACCATTATAGGTTAAAGTACGCCCTACAACACGGAGCCTTGGCTCACACCGAACAACAAGCTATAAAGGGCCCCAAAATTACTAGTGTAAAACCATTCAAACGAGAAAACAAACGGTCTAATCTATATAAACAAAACGAGAAACACGTATATATTACATAAACAAACGACAACTACTGTACATCAGATTCCTGACTTAGGACAGGTGCAAACATTTGCAGCGGGATTAAACGTTTTAATGGATCCAAACTATTATTATATTTAAAAGCCTTAATAACTAACCAAGTCTTCATTTCAAACTTCTGGCGTACTGTTTGCTCTGGTAAATCGCCAACAATG
This sequence comes from Mytilus edulis, assembly GCA_019925275.1. Lineage (NCBI taxonomy): Eukaryota > Metazoa > Mollusca > Bivalvia > Mytilida > Mytilidae > Mytilus > Mytilus edulis. The sequence goes on along the minus strand of CM034354.1, from coordinate 105,622,701 downwards.
CACAGAGCATGATGAATATTATAATTTAGTATTCCAAGTAACTTTTCATGCACAAAGGAGGCAGAATATTAGAAATCAGTGGTTCAAGTCGAGTAGGCACAGTATTAGTATTTAAATGTCGTGTCTAAAGTAGATCTTTTTCAGAAACAATACATGTGATTAATGAACTTCTATTCTGATTTGTATTAGTACTTCCTCCACCAGAGGCCCATATACGTAAATAAACAGGTATCCCGACGAGAAATCCCTGAATCGAATTCTTCAAAACACCATTGTTAAATAAATAGATTGTCGCTCCCTTATCAACAAGTGTCAATAAGGTGATTCATTTTCGAGATATGAAAAATAATAAGTATCAGATAAAGATGTGATGACGAGGTTGAAGGTCGATCTTCTAGAAACAATGGTATAGGAAAGATATCTGGCCCTGCAACGTACCGCCTATGAACCCCTTAAGGAGTTGATTGTAGAATGTTTAGATTACAAAGAGCGTGGCGTTATCTATAAACAATATATAAGAATGAGTGTAAACGATTCACTCACAGATGAGCATGACGAGGGTATGACGTATCTGCCGTCAAATCAAGACAGGTTTTCTTGGCGTCGATGACTATTTGTAAATTGTTCGCTCAATTTAATTGATAAGCCTTATCACAAGTACATTTTTTTTCAATGACAGTTAAATAGATTTTATTTGAAAATCATATTCTCTATTTTTTCATTAACAAATAACTTATATTGTTTTTTTTTTAATTAAGATTCTAGATCAACATTGATATAGTATAGCACGTGACAAATATATAAATTGATATTTATTAATTTTCATATTTTCCATGACCATGTATCCGTTTTTTTATGAAGACGAAACGCCCGTCTAGAGTATTGAATTATAACCTTGGTACCTTTGAGAACTTTTTTTTTGTTAATTAATTCTTTTTTTAATATGTTTTACATGATTGTTGTATTATTTATTTTCTAATAATAAGCTTTTACTTTTTACGTTCTGGTCCATGGCTGTTAACATTCTTTCATCATTATTTACTTTATACTTGCGATGTGTTCTAGTCAAATTAGTGTACAGGAGGTCAATATTTAGTTACAAGTACATTGATGAAGATTTTCATAATATATTGTATTTTCATTTACGTTAAGGAAAACGTACATTTGTTTTAAACTTAGTCATTCAAGTATGAAAAACATGTTCAATTTAGCTTTGCAGTTTTATGGGATTTTAATGCTAAAAACATTGAAGTCAGATTATATCTTAGCTGGTGCATTTTTATCTATCATTATTATTATTGTAGATTTGCCAAAGCCTTATCATTACATTTTCATGGTTGGAAGTTTTATTTTATAGGGAATTAAAAACATGACATTTCAACATCCTTGTGATTTTTTGGTTGTTAATAAGAATTATTGATCATATTTCAAACATGTTTGTAATTTAACTAATACAAGAGACGTGTAAACACCTTTAATGTACAAAGGCGTACGTAATAATATTACAATAGGTGATCATATCTAAAAATTTTATATTTCATGCTAGACACCGTATACATATATACCACCTTTGTATGCATGAACTAAATTAAATTTCCACGAAAACTCACTCATGTAATAGTAATGGTTGACATTCTATGTAAACTTTATTTTTGACTTATATGTTTTGATTTTCTGTTTAAATTATTATACGCTAGTCATTTTTTTTAGCCCTGGGCAGCTTTCTGTTTAGTGAGAACAAGGGCTTCTTGTTTCATTTTACAAATTGTTAGTTGGATGGATAGTTGTCTCATACCACATCTTCGTATGTCTATTGAATGTCTCTCTGATATCTTTCGACTCTTTTTATCAGATATATACATCTTCCAATCACTCAACTTTCAATATAATGTGGTATTGGTATCAAGAATATTAATAACATGGTGTGTTAGTAACCTAATACGATATATACAGGGTCAGTATATGCCATTTGGGTTGAGAGTTCCCTCTAACCCCATATTGAATTTACTACCCCGTTTATATCGTATAAGGTTACTAGCACAATGTGTAACGAATTTATCTGACCAACTTTCGTTATTTGTTGAATTTAGACTACAGTTGTCTCATTTGCAATCATTCACCATCTTCGTCATATGTATATTAAAGTGTTCAAGTGTTCAATTTTAAGAACATACTTCCATTGGTCTGCACAAAAAAAAACTAATGTCAACAATGACAATTTAATATTACACTTAAATAACTATATTAAACAAACCGTTTGATTCAGTTTAATAATAAAAAATTGTCTAAGTAGTTATTCAAATATTAAGCGTCTATTGAAATAAGCCCTGCCTTCCTACTGACCTAATATGGAATAAACACGGTCTTCATGCGGACGGTTGTAACCAATCATATACCTAGAAAAGTATAGGAGATAAGATAAATGTATTCATCCTGCAATCAGCCAACCATTGCACAAATAACAGGTACCTTTGGTAACTATGTACACCACTGGTTCGATCTTAATGCTGGTGAACGTTTCGTCTCCGAGGTTATCACCACCTCAGTAGTCTGCACTTCGGTTTTGACACAAATATCAAATATATGGTCATTTTTATAAAATTCCTATTACAAAAAATTTTTGCGAAAAACTACGGATTTTCCTATTCCAAGAATAAATTACCTTAGCCGTATTTGCCACATTGTCTTGGAATTTTGGGTCCTCAATGCTCTTCAACTTTATACTTGTTTGGTTTTATAACTTTTTTACCTGATGTCACTGATGAGTCTTATGTAGACGAAACTCGCGTCTGGTGTCTTAAACAACAATCCTGGTACCTTTGATAACTATTTACACCACTGGGTCGATGCCACTGCTGGTGGACATTTTTTCGCCGATGGTATAATTAGCTCAGTAGCTAGCAATTCTTTTTTGTCATCAATATCAATTATTATGTTCATTTTTATAAATTCCTATTACAAACTTTGATTTTTTTTTAAACTAATAATTTTTTTTTATCCCAGGATTTTCAATCGAATTTTTTCTGTTATAGTATTGTGTGGTTTTGCTACTCATCTATTTCATTTGGTAGATTTAATTTTTGATCAAAGAAATGTACACTATATAATTGTTTTCCAGTTTGATCAAAAGAAACACCCACAAAGCTAGATAATACAAATAATTATCTAACTACTACTACAATTAAATATTAATTAGTATTATAATATGTATAGTCATTTTATAAAATGTACTGTTTGCAAAACTATGTATTATTCCTGATAATAATGATGTATCTATCACAGGCCGATAACCCTGGCCTCACAACTTTTTGGAACTTTTGGACCTCGGCGATCTTCAACTTTGTAGTTTCAAACTTTTTAAATCTGAGCATAATTTTCTGTTGACGTAGCGCGTGTCTGGCGTATCAATATTTGTTAACATGTTACCTTTTGGTGGCTATTTTTCGTTTGTTTCTCTGTCCTTTATTTTCTCCCATGTATCTATTTATTTATTGTAACCCTGTCGTGTAATGATGTCATTTTTATGTTACATTTAGCACTGCCATAAAGTTGGAAGGCTTGACATTCCGCAAACCCAGGTTAAACCCACCATTTTTTTTAAATTTCCTGTACCAAGTCAGGAAAATGGTCAGTGTTACATTATGTACATTATAGTTTGCGTTTGTGTGTGTTACGTTTCGGTGTCATGTCTCTGTTGTGTCGCAATTCTTTTATTCGTATTTGATACGTTTCCCTCAGTTTTAGTTTGTAATCCAGATTTGTTTTTTCTCTACCGATTTATGAATTTTGAACAGTGGTATACTACTGTTGCCTTTATTTATATTACCTCAACAATATTTGGCACATTTATTTTTTTGGAATTTTAGGTCCTCAGTGCTCTTCAACTTAGTACTTGTTTGGTTTTATAAATATTTTGATCTAAACGTCACTGATGAATCTTATGTAGACGAAACTCGCGTCTTGCGTACTAAATTAAAATCCAGGTACCTTTGATAACTACATAGATAATAAAATTGAGAGTGGAAATGGCGATGTGTCAAAGAGACAATAATCTGACCATAAAGCAGACAACAGCAGAAGGTCACCAACAGGTCTTCAATGCAGCGAGAAATTTACGCACCCAGAGGCGTCCTTTAGCTGGCGCCTAAACAAATATATATATAGTTCAGTGTAAATGAACGCCAAACTAAACTCCAAATTGTAAAAGAAACTAAAATTAAAAATAAAACAAGACTAACAAAGGCCATAGGTTCTTGACTTGGGACAGGCGCAAAAATGTGGCGGGGTTAAACATCTTTATGAGATCTCAACCATCGCCCTATACCTCTAGCCAATGCAGAAAAGTACACACATAACACTACGCACATTAATATTCAGTTAAAGGAAAGTTCGAGTCTCATGCCAGAAGTTGTAACCAAACAAAATAAATAAAATGACAATAACACATAGATAAGTGTTTGCCCTACTTTTACTTGTATATATAAATTCTACAGCTACCCCGCGTTCATGTTCAGCAAGTGGTACTTGGAATATTTTTGTTGTGTCACAGTTCATGTTGGGTCTTCTGCGCTGTCCTCTTTTAAACTTTGTCGATTACTTTTAAAAATAATATAGACTACAGTTTCAAATGAATTGGTTGTAAATTGCCGTATAAAACAATTTACAATGGATTAAATTCATTTTCGGAAACAGTAATGTATTTATACTTGGCAAATCTATCTTTTCGTACTATTTCTAAAATTCGTATAAATAAATTTTATATTTTCCGACAATTTACATATATTTCATATGTTTAGAATCAGGGTTAATGTTAACCACCCTGACATTTGTTTGTTATGCATATCATAGGTATATTCAAGACTGTTTTGTGTATCATGTGAATTAATATTGATTTATCTCCCTTTGGTTGACTTGTCTTACTACTAGTAATTATTGCACTACCTAACTTTGAAATTCATATTTGTTTTAAATTTTGAGAATGTTATTTAAATTGATTATTAAAGCCTTGACAAAAGCATCTAATAATGTAAGAGTCAATATATAGGTAAAGACATTTAGGTATATCTCCACGTTTTATCTGATAATCAACTTTCTTTAAAAGGTGAACGGGAACACTTTTTGTTTGAAAAGTGGCATCGACAGTAGAACTGTATTTCAATTTTGATGTATACATTATCTTACTAAATAAGTATAATTTTACTACATAAGTTCCTGTACTTACAAATTAAAGATGATGACAGGGTTAAGAAATGTTAACTTAAAAACGTATGTTAACTACAAATTATTAACATACACTAAGTTCTAGAAAAGGGTGAATCTTAATAATATTATTTTTTATTACAAATGGATGCCGCTTTCAAACATTTGTCTAATTTGTATTTCTGTAAAGATCTGTGATGGTGTCAAGGGCTCTTCATCTGAAATGTTTGAAGACACATCTTTCAGGGGTCAGTTATTCATAATCGCTTGAATTTCGTTGATTATTGTTTGAAGTTCTTCAATTGTGATCAAAATATAACCACGAATTGAACAAACGATTCTGATACCAGGAATTCGAGAAGACTAAAACAATAGCTATTTACCCAGAGACAACCAAATAAACAAACTAAAAGAAGAATCGGTAATTTGATAGTATACCTTGCTTTACATGGGACACTTTTGTTTCACAGTGATAATTCATAACTAAGTTATTTCACATTCTTTTACACCAATTTTACTGATGTCTAGAAAATATGGTAATTTTGATTTTTACTGAAAAAAGAAAACACTTTCTTTTCTTTTTACCTGGTAATCGTGCAGTCAAGGTTTGAAATAAATGTTTTGTTTGTTTAATTTAACATTCTTGGTTAATTAATCAATCCGAGGCGAAAAGCTTATAATAGAACTAAAGCATTACATGTGTGTTAAATTCAATTCAAACTAACGACACATGTGAATAATTGTATTTTTTTCTTTTGCACATATAAACCATTAGTAGGTGAATTTATTAGGGATAAAAGCATCATATAAATTATCTACACAAAAAGTCGTAGTAAAATTCATTAACGAAAACAGAAAAAAACAATAAATTCAAATGCAGATTATTTAATTCATCTAATCTATAATAAATCCGTTATCTGTCGGTTCTTTCTATGTCTGGTTTCTCTCTACAATACAAAGCATTAACATCCGATTACTATAAGAAAAATACCATCTTTAACAATAATTTGAGTATTAATTTTTTGTCATGATTAAAATCATTTAAGATTTTAAAGGAAAACCGTAATGAGATTTATTAAGAGCGTATAATCGGTACAAACATAAATTTTGTAATGATACTTTAAAACATAATAGCAACTTAACAGGCTGAATTGTTAACATTTTAACTGCAATCGTCAAGATCATTCTTTTTTAAACTGCCTATAAATTGGGTGTTAACATTAAATATATATTGGATTTTCACTGATCGATTTATTTTGTTATCTTAGATATATAGTTTTTAAAAACTTGACTTTCAAAAAACAGAGATCGATTTTATTTTCTCCCATTCGTTTTTACATCTTTTGTGTTCTTGTTGCCGGTATGATGTGTTTATACAAATACAAACTAGGTGTCATTGTACGGCTTGACAAAACAAAGAAAAATAATACCGCATAGGAAACAACAGTAAGACCTGACATGTAAAATTTGAAAACAAGGCAAACGTGAAGACAAACATATGCTTTATGAAAATATCAATAAACGAGCTAGGAATGTGATATACAACAACAAATTTAAACGACAGCAAATAAACAACAGGCTCCTGACTTAGAAAAGAGATGTCGAAGGCCGTACATTGATCTATACATGAGAGCCGTGGTGTAGTGGTTAGCGCATCGGACTACTAACACAAAGGTTCCTGGTTCGATTCCCGTTTGGGATGAAAATTTCAGGAACTCAATTTTCGGCTCTCCCTTGACACCATTTGCGAGTATGGTCTTGAGGAAACGATGATAGTCCGTCGAACGGGGACGATAAATGGCTGACCCGTGTTAAGAGAGAGCCATATCTCTTGCACGTTAAAGACACCCTTGTAGATTTCGAAAAAGAGTAGGCTAATGCCGCTACAAGGCAGCACTCGCACCCGCAAAGTGGAAAGGGATTAATATAAGTTGTAAAACTTGTTTCCCAATCCACTATAAATAAATATGTTTAAACTAAACTAGTCAAGTCTAACAACCATAAACAGCACAGATCATGCCATCTGTACCAATTGTCGAACAATGACAGTCCGTCGGAAGGGGACGATACTTAGCTGACAACTGTAAAGAGAGAGCCATATATCTTGCACGTTAAAGAAACCCTTGTAGATTTCGAAAAAGAGTAGGATAATGCCGCTACAAGGCAGCACTAGCACCCACAAAGTGGAAAGGGATTCATATAAGTTGAAAAACTTGTTTCCAAATCCACTATAAATAAATATGTTTAAACTAACCAAACATCGAAACTATTACATCGATATCTTACCTTCAGTTCTTACATTCCTTTCGGTGGCATGCTATCTCCTTTCATTCCAGGATATGTAGGGTAACTCATTTGAGGGTACATAGATCCCGGGTAAGTTGAAGGGTACGTAGATCCAGGGTACGTTGGTGGGTATGTAGATCCAGGGTAAGTTTATCCTCCAATGCCACCATACAAAGATGATGTTTGATAATTTCTCAAATATTTACAACATGTGTTCCAGTATCTTGGCAAAAATGGTAGTATACAAGACCTTCTCAATCTCCATTCCCTATAACGACATCGCCGACGACAAGTACACCATATTCTTCCTGCACAGGAAAGAAATTAAGTTTGTTCATATATAACAATGTAGATAACGCATTATATTATTTTCAAATATTACAAAATGTATTAACAAATGCTTTATAAACGGACTAACAGATAAATTTGTAAAGCTTGCATTGATTAAATCATCGTGTCCATAGTGGACAATGTGTGCATGAAGGTCTGCTTTCACTTTCGGATGGTTAGGTTCTGATCAGCCTTAATTTTACATTGCCTATGTAAATTTTAAAATTGTTTGTATGCACATTGAACAACAAATGTATGTGACGTATACAAAAATTTCTGACGTCAAACACTCAAATCAATCAATGTATTCGAAGATAGTATATGTTTTTTGTGTTCTGTTAAATTTGCCTATTTTAAAATTGTTATACGATGATGACTGATGTACCCATATTTTGACTATTTTATTGTTTATTTAGCGCATCAATGTAAATATAACGTTATTTGATAAGACTGTCATTAAATTGAGAGGGTAAGCGCTATAGAACCAGGTTTAATCCACCATTTTCTACATTTGAAAATGCCTGTACAAAGTCAAGACTATGACAATTCTTGTCCATCCGTTTTGATTTTCTTTTTCTTGCCATGTTTTTGACGTTTCTGTTCGACTTACTTGTTTAGCATGTTTATATTCTTCTTTTTTTTACATGATCCAATAATAAAGGTATCAGAAAAAGGCGAAAATGTCGAAATCTATTGACTATTAGGGGTACACTTGTTTTACGTTTATAAATGAAATTGTTAAAAAAAACAATATTCCAATGTTATATATCTGAGTACAAATAACCACGTGTTGCTTTTCTTTTATTTTATCTGCAAGGTATTGTTCGAAATGTTATCACAATAGAAAACAATTAAACGTTTGATTGATACGTTGACACCTTCTATTTTTATTTATAGTGTTTCTTTCGCATTGTATATAACAACAGGATACAATAAAAAGTTTTCCGGTAGGTTTAATTTTCTATTAAATTGCATCAGCCGATTTTAGCAAGTCAACATGGCGGCTCATTCCTGTCAACTTTAAATGTGACAGTAAATATAATTAAACGGATAACAAAGTAAAATATTGGTTAAGAATTAATGGCTTGATTACATTTTCTTTTTTGGTTTTGATTTTTTACACTTATAGCTAAAACAATTTAGGTACGACATGGCATAATATCCATACACATAAAAATGTCAACTTCGCTTCAGTTTTTTTTTCGCCAGAGAAACGTATTTGTCTTTAGAACCGATAACTACTACCTCTATGGGTCGAGTTTGAAAATATAACTTTCAAATGGCGAAAAGTAAATCTTAAATAAGATTAAATATAAATACATGTACAGATATCAACTTTAGTTAGAAAACACGAAACATTAAACTGGAAATGGTACAAACCTGAGCTTGAGCCGTAGATTGGATTAAGACCTTGGCCTTGTCCAGCTGTAGGATAAATACCACTACCCATTTGGTTATCGCCCATTCCCCATGGTTGTTGTTCATAGTATTCAGGTGTGGTACATTGGATGAATGGTAAGACAGCAAATACAAACAAAAGAAGAAGAGTTGGAAGTCCCATGTTGATGGCTACGTCCACGGACTTGATGTAAACCTTAGTGAATCAAAGGCCAAGACTACCTTGCTTGGTTTACTAGAAACGGTTCATATACCCCATACTTAATATCATGATGGAGAACATACTTGTATGGTATCCATCTTTTTTTAATTTTAGATAAATTTAATCTTTGATCTGTATGATGTATTACATTAATCATGATGTTTAGAGGTTGGCCAAATTTAATTTCAATTCAAAAGTGTTATTTTGAAATAATACAAGAACATGTAATGCTAAAGTCATCATTAAACAATGAACCACGTGTTAATTTGAAGAACAACAGAATAACCGAACATCATTCGAAACCGATTTTCATGTTTTGGTCGACACACCGCGTCACCGTAGGATCACTATAATTATATACTAAACTAAGAACTGTACTCACGTTTTTTGTATTTCGAATCTATAAAGTAGTATATATTATTGACAATTAGTATTTCGTTCAGTGATTATTAATCGAAAACTTTTGCTACTTGAGCTTTTGTTTACATTTGTTTCATGATTTGTTGTATTATATATTTTCTCAGAATTAGCTATTACTTTTAACATTCTGGTCCATGGCTGTTAACATTCTTACACCATGTTTTTCCTTGTACATGTGCTGTTCCATAGTCATATTCAACCATCGATTTCGTATATTCGTGAAAATATCGGTACATTAGTGTACCGAAAATTAGTAATTAGTAACAAGTTCATTTATGAAGATTAGTTATTCATAATATATTTGATTTAATTTTTTGTTTACATTAAGGTTCGCGAACATTTGTTTTAAACTTTGTCATTCAAGTCTGTAAAACAGTTTCAATCGTTTCAAATAAGCTTTGCAGTTTAATAGGATTTTTATACTAAAAACATTTTAATCAGATGTTATCATTGTAGATTTGCCAAAGCCTTACCATTACATTTTCATGATTAGCAGTTTTATTTTATTTGGAATTAAAAACATGACAATTAAACATACGTGTGATTTTTGGTTGTCAATAAGAATGATTGATTTTATTTCTTATATGCCTGTAATTAGATCAATAGAAGAGACGTGTATAAACCTTTTATGTACAAGGGTGAACGTTATAATATCACTTTTCAAAATCTATTAGTTTCTACGCACAAAAACGTATTAATTTATATCATAATTTGTACAATGCTAAAATATATTATCTATGTGCCTGTCCCAAGTCAGGAGCCTGTAAATTCAGTGGTTATCGTTTGTTTATGTGATACATATTTCTTGTCCGTTCATTTTTGTTCATGTAAATTCAGTGGTTGTCGTTTGTTTATGTGATACATATTTGTTGTCCGTTCATTTTTTTACATGTAAATTCAGTGGTTGTCGTTTGTTTATGTGTTACATATTTGTTTTTCGTTAATTTAAAAAAAAAATAAGGCCGTTAGTTTTTCTCGTTTGGATTGTTTTACATTGTCTTATCGGGGCCTTAAATAGCTGACTATGCGGTATGGGCTTTGTTCATTGTTGAAGGCCGTACGGTGACCTATAGTTGTCAATCTCTGTGTCATTGTGGTCTTTTGTGGATAGTTGTCTCATTGGCAATCATACCACATCTTCTTTTTTATAAGTTATAATAAGTAGCTTAAGAAGTTACAAAAATTTGAAAATAATAATAAAACAAACTTTGGATGCATGATCGAAATCTATTAAATAATTAGGAACAATAATCAAACGCAAAAGAAGGTGGATTTTTTAGAGAATGTATAAATAATACATGGGATACAATTTTTGTTTATTTGTTGCTACAGACAGAGACATTTGACACCTTGAGTAGCACAAAACTTTCATTCTTTTACATGTACAGCTACAAGTCTTACGACTGCCTTTCTAACACTGACAATGCACAAAATCCTTGCCCTCAGCTCAATGATAACTTACGCACTATCTCTCTCACACTCATATGACTCATTGCGGTTTCAAACACATTTAAAGTTACATTTACAAAAGAATGAACCTACTTTTTACTCGGGTATCCCATTATTTGTGCAACTTTAGTTCCAACTCTATAGCCGCAATGTTCCATTCATTCAGACCCCTTTCGTGTTTCTCTCTTAAGCAGGGCGAGAGAACATTTAATAAATTTATTAGATTTAACTTATCAATACCAATATTTTTCCAAGCAAAGGTTTTTTTTCGCCTGATTTTCAATGTTTTTAAAATTAGCTATTTAAGGTGAGATAACTCAAAACATCTACATGAAATTTTGCTATCTTATATTTTAGCCGGGAAAAAACGCACTATGATCCTAACTTTTTTATAGATATTTTCAACGCATTTATTGAAAGTATCTTCTCGTGTTTTATTTTGCATTTCTATCATTTAGTTTAGCTTCTAATCACATAATGATGTTTTGTTTTTTTCTGTATAATCCAAACAAATGTTTCATGTTTCCACAACCTTTAGCTTAATATAAATCCACAGTGGGCGTATGAATGGACAATAACAAAATCAATAATAAAAATATTATTGAGGTTTATGGTATTCTTTGTAATAATAGAAACATATTTTTATTTTCAAATTTTGTACAAGTTTTAACCTTTTTTAAGCAATATTTTGTACATGTTATAACATATTTAATGTACTTTTGTACATGTTATAACTTGTATTTTTGCATTGTACAAATTATAGCATGTACAACATTTTTGTAACACATGTTATAACCTGTACAAAATCACAACTTGTACATGATATATGCATAAAATGGATAAAATTTCCACTAAAACTAACTGCTTTACCTATATTTGTAAATGTTGAGTTTGCCATGTGATTGTAGACTTTCCTCGGAGTTTTTGTGATTTTACTTTTTATTTAATAGTAATGTTTGACATTCAAGACACAACTTTCTTTTTGACTTCTATGTTTGATTTCTGGTTTGAATGGTTTTACATTGGTTATTTTTGGGACCCTTGATAGCCTTCTGTTTTGTGTGCGTAAAGGCTTCTTATACCTATCATGTTTTACTTTTACAAATTGTGAGTTGGATGGAGAGTTGTCTCATACCACATCTTTTGATATATATTGCATACCCTTCTGATATATTTCTATCTTTTCTAGATATATACATCTTCCATCTATTCAACTTTCAATATAGAATGGTATTGGTTCCAAGAAATGTATGAATCCTTTAATCAGCTATTGTACAAATAACAGGTACATATATAATTTGTTGCTTTATTTGTACTTGTACATATAAGGTCTACTGTTACCCCGCTTTAATGTTGAGCAAGCGGCACTAGGAATATTCTTTGTGTCCCAGTTCATTTTGGGGTCTTCTGCGGTGACCGTTTTTCAACTATGTCGATTTAATATATATATATATATATGGACCATTAGTTGGTTTTTAACAGCTAGAGTTCCAAGGGTCGGTTGTAAGTTGCCGTATAATACAATATACAATGTAATTATGTTCATTTGCGGAAACAGAAATGTATTTGTACTCGACAAGTCTCACTTTTCGTCCTTTTTCTAAAGTTCGAACAAATAGTTTTATTTTTATTTTCGACATGTATATGTACTCGAGTCATGGTTAATGTTAACCAGCTTGATATATGTTTGTGACGCATATCATATGAATATTCAAGACTGTGTTGTGTATCCTGTGAATTAATATTGATTTATCTCCCTTTGATTGACTTGTCTTAATAATTATTGCGCTACCTCACTTTGAAAATCATATGTGTTTTAAATTTTGAGAATGTAATTTAAAATTGATTATCAAAGCCTTGACAAAAGCATCTATTAACGTGGTAGTCATTTATAGGTAAAGACAATAAGGTATACCTTCACGTTTTATCTGTTATTCAACTTTCTTTAAAAGGTGAACGAGAACACCTTTTGTTTGAAAAGTGGCATCGACAGTAGAACTGTACTTCAATTTTGATTTATATATTTTCTTACGAAATAAGTTTAACTGTACTACATTAGTTCGTGTATTGTCAACGATGATAACAGGGTTAAGAAAATTTCACCTAAAACCTTATGTTAACTATTAACATACACCTAGTTCTAGAAAAGGGTGAATCGTAATAATATTATTTTTTATAACAAATGGATGACGCTTTCAAAAATTGTCCAGTTTGTTTCTCTTAGGTTGTCACATTTAAAGATCTGTGATGGTATCAACAGCTCTTCGTTTGAAATGATTGAAGAAACATATCTCAGGGGTCAGTCATTCATAATCACTTTTATTTCTTTGATTATAGTTGAAGTGTCGCAATTGTGATCCAGTTCACGGCAAAAGAAGATATATAGTATTTTGGCCGATCAAGTCAACCATTTAATAACAACTAGAAGTTCAAATTCTGCACAATCTGACGTCATCGACGTTTCGAAGTAGATAAACAAGCAAACTTCTTTTTTATCAGATAAGAACGTAGTTCCGTTTGTTTCTCTCGACATTTTAAAGCAGAGTTAAAATCTGAATCATTAAACCAAAGGTTAAATTCATCCACATGATAAAAAACGGAAAATAACCCATATTTGATGAAAATATAACCAGGAAATGAACAAATGGGTCTAAAAGGGTACTTGGGGAGACTAAAACAATAGCTATTTACCCAGAGACAACCAAATAAACAAACTAAAAGAAGAATCGGTAATATGATAGTATACATTGCTTAACATTGGACGACTCTTGTTTCACAGTGATAATTCATAACTAAATTATTCCACATTATTTTTTATCAGGTTTACTGATGTCAAGTAATATGGTCATTTTGACGCGGCCAGTTAAACAAAAAAAAACACTCTTCTTTTACTTAATTAACGTGCAGTAAAGGATTAAAATAAATGTTTTGTTTGTGTAAGCTTTAACTATATGTGACCTTAACATTCTTGGTGAACTTTAATTTATCAATCCTAGGTGAAAAGCTTATAATAAAATAAACGGTACCAAATTTCTTGCATCAGATGCGCATTTCGACAATACATGTCTCTTCAGTGATACTCGTGGCCAAAATATTTGAAATCCAGAGCTTACATTAAAGATAAAGAGCTATAATCCAAAAGTTCAAAAAAGTATAGCCAAATCTGTGAAAGGAATCAGAGCTTTGCATGAGGGAGATACATTCCTTAATTTATAACAATTTCTATCATATTGTAACAGCAAATTTCAATAACACAAAAAAAACATATTTTCATGCCATTACCGAAGTACTGGCTACTGAGCTGGTGATGCCCTCGGGGATTAATAGTCCACCAGCAGTGTCATCGACCCAGTAGTAGTAATAAAATAAACGGTACCAATTTTCTTGCACCAGATGCGCATTT